>BMAW01014000.1:609733-698942 GCA_019974015.1 Nephila pilipes
TATTATTATTGTTATTATTGAGTTATTGGTTGACATGGCGCCAAGCCACATATATTATTATTGTATCACCAACACAGGCAAATAATAATATTGCCATACATAAACATATACCATTGGTTACGTATCAACATTACATATTGGTTATTACGTACATTATTATTATTATTATTATTACATACACAAATATTGGTTATTATTACGTCATCATCATTGCGCAACACAATATGACAATATTGGCTATTACAAAATTATTAATACAATATTATTGAAAGAGCGTCAATATCATTGTTGTTGTTATTATTATTATTACTATTGTTGGTTATTATTATTATTGGTTGCTGGTTAATAGTTATTATTATTATTATTATACAATATTATTATTGTCAGTATTATTATTACCATTACATACGTCATTAATAAATATTATTATTAGTTAAACATATTATTACGACATAAGGTCATTTGGCTTATTGGTATAAGAGCCAATATCGGCTGACAGCATGGTTATTGTTGGTTGGTTGTTGTTATTACGCTTCATTATTACGTACATTGCCATTATTGTTATTGGAGCAAATTATTATTGATATTATTACAACACACATTGGTTATTGCTTCATTGGTTGGTTGGTCATCATTGCTGGCTATTATTACAACAACAATGGTTGGCTATTACCAACACACACATATATATATATATACACACACACACACACACACATATATATATATATATATATATATATATAAATATATAAACCAATGGTATTATAATAATAAAACGTTCCCCATCGTTAATTCACCTTTTTAGCCCGACCAGAAGGCAGCAACCATTAAAGGACACCACAATCAGTATTACAAATTTCAGCGGTAGAATCACTCGATTTTTTACTTCCAAAGATAAAACTTCTAAATTCATCTTTTATTCATAAGATAAGTAACAGGTGATATAGTGACTGAAACGTGCTTTTATGGATAAAAATTTTTCTCAAATGTTTCCGATAATCAGCTGTTGAAGTTAATTTATGTATGCAGATGCATAACGGCTAAACGGAATATCCCTCAAATCGTGCTTTTTAAAAACATAGAATGCAAATAGCAATACGTAACTGAACGAAGCACAACATATATATATATATATATATATATATATATATATATACATATATATATATATACATATATACATACATATATATAAATATATACATATATACATACATATATACATACATACATATATATATATATATATATATATATACATATATACATACATATATATAAATATATATATATACATACATATATACATATATATACATATATATATACACACATATATACACACACACATATATATATATATACACACACACACACACACACATATATATATATATATATATATATATAAATATATAAACTAATGGTATTATAATAATAAAAACGTTCCTGATGTTTAATTGCTAATTCCTTTTTTAGCCCGACCAGAAGGCAACCATTAAAGGACATCCACAATCAGTATTTCAAAATTTCAGCGGTAGAATCACTCGATTTTTACTTCAAAGATAAAACTCTAAATTCATCTTTTATTCATAAGATAAATGTGGTGATAAAACAATTTTGATCGCAAACGTGCTTTATGGATAAAATTTTCTCAAATGTTTCCGATAATCAGCTGTTGAAGTTAATTTATGTATGCAGATGCATAACTTGACTTAAACGGAATACTCTCAAATCGTGCTTTTAAAAACATAGAATGCAAATTAGCGTCTGGTTAAGAAAAAATTCGTTAACTTTTCAACTTAATTAGTATGTGCAATACGCACCTTTGTTTTGTTTTTGATGTAGGTGTAGGTATTTAAATGAATGAAAACAAGTTTAAGATCTTCGATGTAGAGATGATTCGATTGCGTATTGCAGCGTTTTTCTCCTCAGAATCGTTATCACTTATTTTTATATTATTTATAAATTCAAAAAAGTTTAAGATTACACAACAGGATAAAATGTTTCTTGACATAATTTTAAAACTAAAAATAGGAAAAAGAAAACATTGGTGCATTTCGCTTTTCCTAATAAGGATAAGTCGGATGGGTTGACTTACTTATTAATTCATTGACATTTTATGTAATTCAGAAATCCTTATTAATGTAATTTTCAAAAATAAAAACAATAATAACAACTGAATTAACATTCCTAAAAAATAAATAAGAACTCTTTGAAAAGGTCAGAAAAATTTCTTAATTTAAAGAAATATATTATCTAACACTTTTTAAACCAATGAAAATTTAATTACATTTATTCCTAAATAATAGTTTAATTTTAGTTAATTGATTTGTACGATTTTGGATGAATGTTTTGGTCCCACTTAATACGCCTTTAATTTTGAAACACGATCATGTGACGAGGTAGGTACTTGAATTTGCACTCCATTCTCCCCATCGACACTTCATCGGATTGAAGGTTTTGTGCTGCGACTTGAGAAACTTGATTACAAAAATATTGCCTTTGTGGCTATAATTTTTTTTTATTTGTGATACGATTTTTCTAGTTCTTGTTTGTATGTAGTTCACATCTCTTTCCACGCACTTACAACAACGCGTGCTTAATCGGACAAAGTCGTTGGAGAAGAATTCCAACTGCCAACATCAAACTTAGTGACAGCTTTCACCTCGTTCCCAGAATGAAAGTGATGTCACTTCCGGTGCTGTGTCATCTAGGAGAAGTGAAAGTCGCAAGAGCGGGTGAAATGATGCAACGCTGAATCAGCCTCATCTCTTTGTGGATCTCCAGTTTTCTGCTCACCAGTGACTCTTTGAAACATAAAAAACAAATGCGTTACATAAAAGAAGCATGTACCTTTTATTTACAACTAGAAATTTGAAAATTGGGTGGCAAATAAAAAAATTTTAGGTTGATGAAGGCGTCTTTTTTTCAATCCCCCCTCTCTCGTGTGTCTTGTCCTGTTGGACGACATTTGCTTAGAATTACGGGAACTGAACTCACTACCTTCTTCTCTCTACAAAGCTGACTACAGTGCGTCGTGTATGTATATATACATACACACACACACACACACACATATATATATATATACATGCACACATATATATACATACACATATATATACATACATATATACATACATATATAAATATATATATATACATACTTATACCCCCCATATATATATATACACACACACATATATATGTGTATATATATTTCTTTCATAAATTTTCAGTATATATATATATATATATATATATATATATATATATATATATATATATAAATTTGTATAATACATTGGTTATTTTCACTTTTTCCTGATAAGTCCAAGAGTATTACGTTTTTGTGTCCCGAAAATTCGTCGCCGTAACTTTTTCAATCGCCGGGACCGTCTTCGTTTTCTTTGGAGCAGATTTCTCAAATTGGTTTGAATTGATTTCTATTACAAGAATCCAAGTCTCATGGACGGTGAAAACTCGATACAAAAGGAAGACGAAAACTTGACTCGGCAACAATCAGAAATAATTTATGAATCAGTATGAAATTTTTTTTGGTGACGTTTATCGGATAGCAGCACATAATGGTAACACCAACTTGCCATCTGTTACATAATTCCCACGTCATTGCGCCGTCTTTATGTCAGAGAGCGCTGCTTGTGCACGACGAGCTCAAAAAAAAGGCGTTGCTTGTACGCTCAGTGGCAGGCGAGAAGCCCAAAAGTATGTTGTGGAAGGCCCAATAATGTATCGACTTTTATTTTGCTACTTTGTTTAAAATAAACTTGTTTAGTTTTATGAAAGTTCTTATTGCACCTATCCTACAGCTAAACCACCGTCTGCCGTCAGAAACAGACACTTTTTTGAATCAAACTCATATTAAAATTGCTTGAAATACTTTGAAAAAAAGACTAATTACAATATGTAATAATTTCAAAATGTTTTAGTTTCTTTGAAAAATAGAGGGCAAAAAACATACGTTAACTGGGAATTAATATAAACTACAAAAATAAAAGAGCCTTCAGTAGATTATGTACTTAGAAATCATCAAAAGAGAAATTAATAATTGGATAAAATTTTCACTATACTTGATAATTGGGGGGGGGGGTTCTTTTGTTAACGAATTCAAAAATGATAAAAATGAAATTATAAAAAGGAAGAGAATTATCTGCGAAAAAGTTATAATTCGTTCAAAATATCACGTTTTAAGCTCACGAATACATAATCAGCTTTAAAACACCGGGTTCACTCTCCCATGCCTTAAAAAGTCATTGTATCTAAGAATATTATTACATTAAATAATGATATTTGAGTATATCAAAATCTTAAAAATGTGATGATCACTTTTTCTATCATTAGATTCACAGAAATTTAATAGAATATTTATAATCGAGAGCAAAAGCAAATTCGTTAGGGGGCACCGTCCCTGCGAATTCAAGTAAATACGCCCCCTCCTACTTCTGAAGTAGAAATACTTTAGAATTTGAGGAGACAGACTTGAAATCTATATAACAGCAGGACAGCGAGGGGGAAAGCAAAGAGTGCCATCTGTCCCCGGGCGCAGACTCCAAAGGGCATTCAGCTGATATTACGGAACTTTAGAATGAAAAGTTTTCCATTTTTAAATACGCTAAAAAGTAAATAAAAAAATTCGCATTCTGAGTTCATCGTTTCATAAGAATGAAGACACTATTTTCCTGATAATTTTGTCTCTTTCTGACTCCGAAGCATATATCTTGTCCTAATAAGCATACAAATAGAGGACCCTTCATTCGCACATATCTTTTACTTTCCATATTCATCAATTATTTACTCAACAATGTTTTATAGCAGATAATTGGCTCCGTTAGATTTTTTGGTGCCCACTTCTGTTTGTTAAAATGAAATGGGGATAGGAAAGAAAATCGTTGAAAAATGAATTTAAAATAATAGTATTTTAAAGAGAGAGAAAAACTTGTATTTTTTTTTATTTTAAATATTTTAATTTTTAAAGCACTTTTATGCATACGTTGTTAAGGTTTAGCTAAATTCTTAAGAATAGAACGAAGTAAAACATTTAAAACAACAATAGTAATGTTGATGCATTTAAGAATAGAAAACATTTCATTTTAAAATTTCGTAGCAGGAATTTTGGCCCCATGGGATAGATGTCCATTCATGCTCACCCTAGCTAACCATTGTAACAGATAGAAGCCTAATTATTAAGCTTATTTTTGTGATGACTACATTCATCGTACTATTCATTTTTTTTCACGGGCCTCATAATTTTTTTTTGAAAAGAATAATACTTCTTAAAATTATATTTCTTCTTCTCAAATGCATACACACACACACATATTTCTTGTTACTTATTCTTTCTAACAGAGACTTGCACATTATAGGAAAAAGTCAATGACCTTATGAATCTCAGCACCTATGTGAATCGGATGCAACTTATTCTTCAGAAATGGGCAATTTGCATTTATTACATTTGCATAAAAACACCGACTTACAAAAAAAAAAATAATTTTCTTACTGTAAATCAAAGAGGACACCGATTCTTCCTGTTGGGTCGAAATGTGTTTGTATGAAAGCAAAAATAAACATTTAATATCTTTTTTTAAAGTAGTCTCTATGGTATTAAATCAATCGAAAACTCGTCTTTATCGTCCAATTTTGTGTTTTGCTCATTTACTGAGACATTTTCGTGAGCTATCGACTCTCTCATGAGCTCATTGAATATATTTTGCGTTTTTGATAGCGACTTTTCTAGGAGGCTTTCAGTTTTTGTTTAAAAACAGAAAAAAGTTAAATGATTTTTTCAGAAAGAAAGAAATCCTTCAATATTTATATATCCAATCGGTTCTAACACGTTTTTATATGAATCGCACGATGTACTGAAAATTAAGAAATACTTAACACGTATTCCATTTCAAAACTTTTATTTTTAAAATTCAGCTAAGCAATAAATAAATAAATATGCATTCTACACGTAAGAAAATGTATGGATTCTAAAAGAAAGTAAAAAGTACTATTTTCTGTGCGAGTGAAGAATATGGCATAAAGAGAGGACTTTTTTTTTTTTTTGGTATGAAGAAACGACTCCTAATTTTAAATCTGTGTTTAGTAATATTTTGAATGAAAGCCACTTTATTTGAGAAAACTAATAGCAAACTACGATGCTAAACTTTAAATTTTTTCAAAAGTACTTTTAGAAAAAAGCTATTTCAAACCTCGTCAAGGCGGTTCAACTTTTGAGTGAATAAATAATTGAATTTAACAGTAAGAATCTCAAACGAAACTATTTTTTAACTATTTTTAAGCAATCAGTTATTAAAATGTCTATTTTCTATTTTCAGCATTTCAAAAATGGGGCCGTTGTAGCATAAGGGTTGCGAACTAGTGGCCTGCGATGTTTTCGTAGGTTCGAGTTCTAATGCCATTAAAGTCAAGCTGCGACTGATGCACATTAACTCATGTCGAGGTCCTCCCGTTGGCGTAGTGTGGAAGTTTAAATAGAGAGGTAACAACTCCACTGTCATCCTTATCATCAAACTCTTCAAAATTTCTAGACCAATCGCCAATAGCCCTGGTGTTGTTTCTCAGTACTAATAAACGAGTCATAAATACGCCTAATAAATATGTTATATCTATTTTCATATCTTTTACTTTCAACTCTTTTGAACAATCTGAATTACTATTTAAATTTGCTTATTTCTTGGATTTTATGAATATTTATTAAAAGTAATCAGTTTACTGCAATGTATGTAGGGCAGACTTCGGTGTTCACGGAAAAAGTAACACGGAAAAATCAAGGTATTCCAACAACAAGACTTTCCGTTAAAACTTTTTCTGCGGTTAAAAATAAGTTCAGTTCATAATTATTACCTACTAAATATATTTTGTATAAAGAAAAATTAATTTACGTGCAATGTTGAATTGCGAACGGTCTGCATTAAAAATTAATGAAGTGAATGAAACAATTTCATTATTCGCTGAAGAATGAAATAAAAGTGCAAGAATAGAATGAATTTAATAACGAATTATTAAGATTTCAGCTGAACTGCTCTATCATCGTACATATCAAAGACAAAATTAATTTTTCCATTGAAATTCGAAAATATGATTGAGATTCCCCCCCCCCTCTAAGCTTTCATACAGATATGATTCTAAAAAGACATCAATCTGGGTGTATAATGATATCAGATAATCATGATAGTAAAATTATGAATAGAAAACAACAACAACATTTCTAAGAATTCGGGAATAACAGGAGAGAAAAAATGAATTATTTTGTGGCTGCACGAGTTATAAATATAAATTATTCTAAAAAACTAAATTTCAGTGGTTTAATATTACAAAATCGTCCTTTATTTTTTACGCCTCCATTATACTTATGTCAGGGTTGAAGGTTTTGATACCGAAAGTAATATGTCATGATCCATCATATCCAAGACCTTCACCACAAAATTCATATTTTCCGTGAAATCCTATCTCCGCAGTTTTGTTGAGTACATTTTAATATGCAAATGATGTGTAACGCACGTAATTGACGCAAAGTTGATGAAGACTTTTAAAATTCTGATATCAAAAATAAAGAGCAAAAAAAAAAAAAAAAAAAAAGGCCGGGAAGGACAGCATTGTGCACTCGGTAAAAACAGTAGCTCATGAAAGCTTCGGCGTGAATTTCGGCAAGGTATTTGCAATCATAAAAATCGTGACTTATTAGACGTCGGAACTTAAATGTTTTTATCGGTTAAACCGTAACGCATGTCGATTTCCGTGCGTGTAATGTTGCGTGAGCGTGAGGCACGCTTCAGGAGTGGGGTGGAATTTGTCCATCACGAAAAGACATCGAAAAACGATGCTTCCCCCCCACCCACGATGATTATACAGACAGGTTAATTTTTTTTTTCGCTTTAATGATTATTTTACTTGCGATGAAGGACTTAAGTCTAAAAACTCGGAGTTAAAAACAAGCACTTTGAAAGGGTTCGCTTTCTTGACCGCAGAGTTGAGTTTTTCAGAGATGCCTTTCTAATCTTATTTGCCATCAGAAATGTAAAATTTTTATCACTTTCAAAGTAAATTACGAATAGCATTAGAAACGAGCATTTCCTTATTCTTCTGTGTATGAAAAGGTATTATTCTTCAAAATCAAACTCATTTCTAGAAATTTCGTAAAATCGAAAGAAAAATACTAATAAAATTGCATAAAGTTCATTTTAATTTTATTTACAGGAAATGAGTGAAATGAAAAAGAGAAAAAAAAATTGCTTTTTAATTTTAAGAAGTATATAATAGCAAGACTTTTTTCATATTATTCGCTTTCTAATTTTATAAACTGACGATGCTTCAAAATATTTATATTTAATCCGAACTAAGCAGTGAACGAAAAATTTGCTCAGAAGTATAAATAGAACTCCATTCGGAATGTCTATCTTTAATGATTCGTAATAATTAATGTAAAAGTCTCTATATAGTTTCCTTTTCAATTTTTTATTTTACTGTAGTAGTGTATAACAATATACGCGCACAAAATGCTCAAACCACCTTATTATATTTATAAAAAAAATGAAGTGTTAATAATTGAAAGTTCACGTGACACTTCGTCACTTTGGTAACTTTTAATTATGCTCATTTTGAACGATTCCACTGTTATCTACAAATATGAATAATTATTTTAAAAAAACATATAAATAGATGACTGGAATAATCTCCAATATTCAGCAATTTGAATCAATATTTAAATTAGGAAATTATTGTTCCATTTTCTCTGGATTACCATCGCTTGACGCTTGTATTTTTTTATGACGGAATCTTTCTATTTAGGAGCAATTTCAATTTTTTTAATGAAAAGATTAAGAGAATTTTAGTAATAGATGATAACTTTAATTAGAAGTAATTTTATAATTGTTCGACAGAACACACCATCAAACAGTCAATAGCAGAATATCGTTCAATACATGTCTCTCTCGAATACTTTTCCCTTTTTGATTGCTGTTGCTCAAAATGTAAAAATGTAAATGGAGTCAGTCCAAAATAAAATGTGTTCAAGATAAATTCGTCGAATATTTATATGCAAAGAATCTTAACCGACAAGAATTGTTATTATTAAAATTATTATCCCCAAATAAAAATATTTCTCACATTTGAAATCACAATGCTATTATTACAGGAAACATTGAACCATTTATTTATTCTTGACACTTTTTCTTGACTGAACGTTAAAAAAAAAATATTTTTGAAACATCACTTGGCAAACTTAGTTTCCTAAAATCCCTTTCAAGTATCTTTAAGATTATAATACTCATCCGATTGTATATTAAACTTCTTTATAAGCAGAGAAGGGGGGAGAGAAGAATTTTTAAAAGATTAACAAAACTGGTTACTTTCGTCATGCGATTTGTATTTTCAGTGGTAAAAAACATAGAAAATTCTGCAAAAACCGGAAAGTGAAATTCTTCCTTCACAGTCGGCACTGACATCATTGGCTAATTTAGTCACGATGACCAAATGGGCGCATTAAACCTCGCATTTGCTAATACATCACACCTGAGGACTGGAAATGGCCTCGAATTATTGAGCATCGGATATTTGTCGTTAAAGGATTTTTCGAACGCGTTCAGCTCATTCAGATGCCGTCACGTAAATCCGAGGGACAAAGCAGACACTTTGTCACTGGTGATAAAAAGCGTCTTTCAGAACAACAGTTGAGAACAAAGCTGGCATCGGGTCAAAGTTTGAAGCCAATAACTTCAAAAAGAACTCCCAGAGATTTATGCAGTCATTTTTTTTTCATCCGCCATGAATGGTACTTTTTACAACACTATATATTTATGTTTGTCGTTGATGCGCTTTATAAATGGCTAAAAGGCACAGTTTAAAAAAAAATGTATTTCTTTTAATGCGCTTCTTGGAATAGTCGAATTTCATATAAAAAAAGGTAAGAATACTAAAATGAGGTTTTAATATATGTGAAAAACGTGTGTGTGCACACATTTTTAAAGATGAAAACTTTAATAGAATGTAACAGTCCTTCACATTTTATGCATTTATCTTTCCATGGTGAGTTAATGTTGTTCACTGAATTTATTTATTCTTCCTTCAAGAAGGATTGAAAATTTTTGTACATTGTAAAAAAACATATTAGCTATTCTATTATTTGTCTTTATTTAATATCTCTTATTTAATTCTCTTGAATCTGGAACAATCAAGTAAAATTCTATAGCTGTTTAATAAATATCTTTTCAAATATTTTTGTTGTTTCTTTTTTTATTTACAACTCAAAATATCCTATTTTAACTGAAGTTTCGCTACATATTTATAATAAATTATTTTTTAATTGTTAAACTAGTTACATTATTAACATCAATTAAGGAAATTTTCAATAATGTTCATAGTAATAATTTACTTTCTCTTTTCTGTTGTTTATTTCCTTCATAAAATTGGTACATTTGCTTATAAAGTTTGGGGAACAACACTTAAGCTATTATATAACTTCTTTGGTATATATTTTGCCGAATATTTAATTAGTTCTTCTATAGTCGTCTGTAACGATTTCAAATGCTTTTATTCCTTTTGAGATATTTTATGGCGTCATTAAGTGAAAGCTTCACCTTCTGAAAGATCCTGTAGAAAAATTCCGAAGAAATTCTGTAGAGATAGCTGATCATGTAAATCAGCTATCTCTACAGAAGTGAAGTGGATAGGAAATAATCAGACTGAGGATATGAAGGAATTATCTATAATATTAGTTCCAAACCGGTGGGTTCCGACGCTCGCATTGCCCTTTTTTTTTTTTTTTTTTTGGTGGGTTAGGGAAAAGGGGTCACCGGTTATCAACTTTAAAAACCAAGATTAAATATCTTAAATTTGAAAGGTAGGTGTTAAATGAGCTCTCTCTCTCTCGTAATATATTTAAAATGATGATTATTCACTTTAAGAGCAGTGCTGACAATTTCAACTTGTAAGTAATTTATAATGAAGTAATGCATACTGTTCAAGCGCTCAAATGCCCCCTTCGCCCTTTTTCAGCTGTACAAACACCCGATTACATAACCGCACGTTTCCCCCCTTCTCTTCTACCTCAACGAGCACCACTCCGATAGGAAAATCCCAGGATTGAAGATGTTAGGTTGAATCGGGATGAATTCTTTTTTTTTTTTTTTATGTATTCTCGTTCGAGTGGCCCTTGCTAGAAGACTCCTTCTTGGCAATGTATTTATTTCGAGTTTTCAGAAATCTGGGATTTCTTTTACTCGATATGAGTAATGTTACATGATTTGAGAGAAGAAAAAGTTTCCAAAGAGTCACCGAAAGCCATGGTAGAGCTCTCATATGGAACTAGGAGAGAGGAAGGGAGGTGGGAGAAGGAATTTCACTTGACAACCAGCCAATGGCGTTGAGTTCTTTCAGTCCTCGGAGTTGGGACGGGAAGAAATCGTCTAGAAGCTTGATAGTTAAGAGGATGCAGCCTGCTTCCTGATTGGTTGATCCTTGGGTTCCAATCGGAGGAAATCAATGGTTGAAAAGTTCTGGAGTTAAGACTAAAATTTTGCTGGAAGACTGTGGAAATTTCAATTTTTAAAGAAGGATAATTAAAAAGTGAGTCGTTTCAAAACGTTGGTTTTAACCTGGGCGTTGGTTTTATCTTCCAGTATGAGTTTGAAATTGAAACTTGGCTTGTCATAGTTTGAAATGTCGTTGTGAAATGAAGATGCTAAATTAGAGATACGGGTGTTGAAGGGTTCTAAATGAAGTTCCTGAAAATGAGTTCTTTTGATGAAAATAGGTGCATCTACAATATAGCGTAATATTTTATTTTGTTCAAGATGAAGAATATTAAAATTTGTTTTTGCGGAAATTCCCTAAATTTGGTTTGCATAAGTGATGACTGGAAGCATGTAGATTTTATATATTAAAAGCTTGTGTCATAGCAAAAGTTTTGATCTTCAACCTAGGATTTTTTGAGCAGGAATAAATTGATTTTTTTTTTCTGAATTGACAGAATGTGCCGATGGTAGGTGAGCTTTTTATCGATGAAGACGCGGAGATTTTTAACTTGATTTCACCAGTTGATTCTTTTGTTGAAAATATGAAATTTTTTGAGTTTCTAAAACTTCCTTTTTCTTAAAGACTATTGATGGAGATTTATCTAATTGGCATTTCCCCAATTTATAAACCAGAATTGCAAAAAAAAGAGGAGGTGGATTTGGACGCGTTTGTGAACATTAACAAGATGGCTTCCTTGGGAAATGATGGCGGTATCATCGGCAAATGTACATATTTCGATGTTTTGTTACTGAGGATGTTTATATCAGAAGTGAATAAACTGAATAATTCTGTACTTTTTAAATACTTCCTTGTGGAGTTCCAACTTGGATTTTTCCTATTTTTGATAGTTTTTTGTTGAAACGGACTTGAAAGGTTCTATCGGAGATGAAATCTTGAATGATATTGATGAGCTAGATAGAAAACTGGAGTTGAATTAATTTATATGTGAGGCTGCCATGTCACATTCTGTCAAAAGCTTTTATCACGTCGAGGAAGACGCCCACCATTACCATTTTTTCCCTAAAACCTTTCATTATTCAGTTTACCACTCGAAGCAATTGATGACGGATGTGTTCATTTGAAAACCATGTTACTGTGGAGGTATAATGTTATTTGTCCTGACAAAATATTACGCTCTATTTAGTAGCATTTTTTCAAAAACTTTAGCCATTGTGCTGAGCAGGCTGATGGGTCTGTAATTATCATTATATTTTTTTCAGGTTTGAGGAAGAGAATAATAATCGCATGTTTCCATGCTTTTGCGAAATGATTAAAAATTAAACATTTATTGTAAATTTTGGTTAAGTGAGTGAAGGCCTTCAAGGGTAAGGAATCAAGCGCTATATTTTTAATTTGATCATGACCTGATGATTTCTTATTATTTAGTTTCTCAATCATGTCCTTAACTTCTTTAGGGGAAAGGAGTTTGGGGATAGCTGGTGAATTTTGATTATTTTGGAATCTGATAATACTTCGTTCAACTTTTTCAATAAAATAGTCATCTTAAAACTCTGCATTCTCCTGGAAAGAATTCTCCAGTGAATCTACAAAAAGATAAGTTTTAACCTGAGAATTGAACACGAGACCTCTTGCACCATAAGGGGGGAAGGGGTATTTTTTGTGGTTTTGATGATTTGATGAGTTTATAGAGTGAAAGGTCTTCGATATTAACCCGTTTGTCGACGGGCTACCCAGACTTCATTTTTAACTTGGCAAATCTCTTCTTTGTTTTCCCGCTGTAATATGTTTATTTCATTTTTAATGGGAAACGTATATTTTGTCAAATTTTTCTTAGTCTATTTTTGATCTAATTTTGAGTCTAGGGGGAAGAGAATATTGAAATATGGATGTTTTATTATTTTTGCCTTACTGGATTGATTAATAACAGTTTGAATGCTGAGTGCTTATCAATTGCTTTGTCGAGTTCGTTTAAATCATTTATAGGCGAGTTACTACAAATAGAGTTAGAAAGATTTTTGTTGAATTTTTTGCCAATTAGTTAGGAGAATTTGGTTTTGGAGTTCAAGCCCACGAGAAAGCAGTACGGATTATGATAACTGGAGCGATCTTCGGAGGATGAGACTCAAATATTTTTAAATCCTTTTGCTGAACCAATGTCTATTGTTGATGGTTGGTAGTGATAGTTAACAGGATAATATTAAAAAGTAATGAAACGGAGAAGGGTGTTTCCTGCTGGGTTATTTCGTGAAGTGGGGCTCCAGTATTGGTGTCAAGCAATTACATCACCAATAATAAAGCAATGTTGTCTATTTCTAATAAGATTGATGAGGTCATGAACAAATTTGTTTTTTCTGAGTTGTTTATATGCTGATCAAATGGTAACAGAAGTAATTTTTTCATTTCCAGGTTGAGAATGGTTGTCTTCAATGTTGAGGTGAGTAAACTCAGGGTTGTGCTATTGTATTTTTGATGATAATTGCAATACCTCCTCGTCTGTGTGAAGCTCGGTTGGTGCGATAGATGGTATAGTTCACAAAATTTAGAAAATTTGCAAGTGAGAGAAATTTTTCTTGAATGGCGATGATATTTGGGTTATTGTCAATAATAAATTTTTGATATTCTGGCAGGTTGAAGAAGATGCTGTTAGTGTTCCAAGTAATTATTCTGAGGGGTGCGCTGGATATTTTTTTTATTAAACTTTAAATTCCGAGGTCTTCCACCGATTTAAGATGGTTTCTAACTTTTTTGTATCTAGATAAGGTAGAAGTAGCTATTGAGATAACTTAGTCAAGGAGCTGAAAAATTTCTTGATGCGATCCGCTTATGAACTATCCATCTGAGCTCCTCAACAGATATCTATGAAAATAATTAAGGCGATGTCTAATCCGTGCCCTAAAAATTAAGGTAAAAACATGAAAACATTTTATTTTAAATTTAAAAATATCAGGTTTCATTGATTTAATAATCGCAGCCTTGAGCACATATTCGGAAGAAAGGTCTGAACAATTCGATTAAAGGGAAGCGAACCGCTCAGAGAACAACATTTACTAAGCTGTTCAATTGAATCAAAGAATATTTAGTAATGACGGATGGAATCCTGCAAACTACATGAACTAATATTAGAAAAGAAAAATACCTTAAAAGAATCGAATGATTCTGCTTATTCATTCATGTATTGAGAAGTAGTCACTTCGGAGGAATATCAAGAAAAATGTTCTCGAGTGGTGAAACGAATTAATCCAATGTTAAGAGAAGCAGATGAAACTCGTATTCAAAATACTGAGCAACGCAATTTTAAATTGATAAATGCTCAAACCTCTGCAACACTTTCCAAACCAATGTTAGAAAAATATTCAGGGGACCTTAAAAATTCATGGAGTTTTGGTAAAGTTGCAAAAATATTTAGACAAAAGAACGAAAGTCTTAGCCAAGTAAACAATTAATTAATAACGATTAATCTATTGAACTTAATAAAATAGACAATTAATTAAATGAAAAAACTTTTTTTCCATTTAAGTGCGCAAGGCATTGTTCAATCCCTCCAAGATGGTGCTTTTTCCATTAACTTCCAATCGAAATTGTTTAAAAAAGAAATCCGTTTATTCAGTTATAAATTTCCCGTTCATAAGTGTTAAACTTTTGCTTCATATAACTGGGGCTCCTGAACTCTCTCTGTTACTTATAATTTCCTTCACTTTCTGAGGCAAAATGTTTCGCTTCTTTCTTTTAGTTTAACTGGTTTTAGCTGAATTTAGAATTTTTATTTCCTTCGATAGACAGTCATTTTCTTTTTCGGAGCTTTTTATTGTTCTGTAAAAATCACACATCAGAGAATGTATAAAACAGCGATTTCAAAATAAAATCTATAATTTACATAGGGATGCTCCCTTTATAAAAAATAAAATCTAAAAGCTGGATATATTTTCGGCATTCTGTTAATGGTTAGTAATACAGATAACCATCTTATTTAAAGTGAAATAATAGCTTTCTGCATTCTATTTCAACAAAATTACAGAACTCTGTCAGTCAAGTTTTTACAGGGTAAATTGAAAAATAATTAAGGTTAAAAACTTAATGTCTATGGTTAGTCCGTTTATATAAAGTATGCTGCACACAATTATTCAATAATGTGCTGGCAACCAATACCAATGATGCTTTTTCTCGGTGTATTTTTTAAATGCTGGAATACGCTATTTTTTCCTTTGCGATTTATACCACCCAAGTTGGTGTTGGAAATGTCTCCCCCAAAATGATATGCATTTTTCTTACAAATTTCTTTTTCTTCTCTTGATGCTTTATTAGTACTGGAGGTCTAGTTTCGGCTTTTTCATTCGCTTATGATACCATTTCTATAAGTAAATGAGCCGTGCCTAGATTTTTTTGGTGTAGAGAATTAAAATAGAAAAAAAAATTATTTCCCCAAAATTCGACGCATAAATTCACACATTCCAATAAATGGAACACTTTTTAACGCTTCTAAATTCATCTGAAAAGAATTAGGTGCATGAACATCGTTGACAATAGCCCTCGTTTTGTGCGACCAGAAGAAATTTCGACGCGATTTCAGAATCTGGCAATACGTGTTCATATAATTTTGATAAGTAATCACATGATATTTAACTGTGATAGTGTTTTGCAATAAGACGCTGGCAGCATCACCTATCAATATCTGCTCTTTTAGTTTTGAATGTTGATTTACAAGCAACTGAATAATTTTTTTTTTTTTGAACTGCCGACTTGTTGTACTCTGATTTTATGTTAACAGCATGCAAGATGTTGTGATTGATAATTGCTTAGAAACCTACCTTTGGGGGGGGGGGGGGGGGGAGAGGGTGGCTTTTCATTTTCTAAATAGAGGTTAAAAATAGATCAAATTGCATTTGTAACATTAGTAAAATAAACAGAATGGGGATTAAAAATTTAAAATAAGCAAATATGTTGACTATTTTATTTTCTTCCTTTCATTAACTAAGTATTGTGTTATTATATTAACACCAAACATCCATTCAAAAATAGTAATTAAAACCTAATTGTAAGAAAACAGTATTTGCTTAAACTCTAACTTTCCTCAAGTATTTTTTTATCGTTAAAAAGGAGGATGGAAATAGATGAATGAAAAATCTCAAATTTTTTTTAGTGATTTGGCGGATGGGAAAGAGAAGGGGATTCACGAACGTTTTTAAAAATTTGGAAAAGGGCCGTGGTTGGTTGGAAGTCACTGATCCAGAGAGACCGTAGGCGCGAAATCTGCTGTCTTTGTGATATCAAAATATGAAAATACGCTTGCATTTCAATTGTATGTTCCGTACTTTATAACATTTCACAAGTGTAAAGTTTAAGATAACACTCCGAGTACATTTATTCACTCAGAAAACATTTAATTTTCTGTGAAATAATTTTTTCAAGTTTCTAAAAGAAAAAGTTTTTTCTTGATATCGAACGCTTTTCCTTCATATTCCATTGCCACACCTGGTTAACATTTATTTAGAAGTTATTCATCTCTTCACATGTTTCATAAATTTTAATAGTGTATTTTATTAAAAACGTTTTATTCATCTACCAACTTACAAAACGTGTGCAGCATTAAAAATAAGTTCATTTTTATAATAAACTACGACACATTTAAACTATTCCGAGACTTCAATCCTTCAACCTTTCTTAATTAGAGGAACAGCCGAAAAGAGCCTTTAAAAAAAGACCCTTTCCTAAATAACGCTTTTCGCTCGCTTCCTACGTTGCCGACCTCTTCCTTTTAACCCTTTTAACCTCAAGATTTAAGTATTCATGGCATAGACTGACACGCAGAACGAAAGTGGGTGTTCATCGTAATAGAGCTATTGAATGTTTTGTATCAGCCGCCAATTTAAAAGCATTAAGGCTTTCTTTATTTTATCTTAATACATTAAAACAAATTTGTATGTGTGTGGAATTTATTATTAGAGTATCATCTATTAATAAGATGTAACCGATAATATACCTCGTATTTAATCCAAATATGATTTATTTCATTTTTAAGGATTTTTTTCTGAGAAAAACAAAGGATCAATTTATTAATAAATAATACATTAAACATTCTATAAAATCTAATAATAGAAGATAAAGTGCAATAAAGTTAAGGCATATTTCATTATAACTACTACACCCATATTAGAAGTTTAACGTATTTCTGTTCCATAACATGTTGCTTGAATGTAATGTACAAAATGCTGTGGAATTAGTTATGCACATAAAATGAAGGGTTTCTATAAATGAAAGTGACTAATTTATGACTATACAACATTTTAAACATTCAAAATTATAACAGTAGGAAATAAAACTGTAGTAGATCGTATTGTACAAACATCATATTAAAAGTTTTAAATATCTCACGCCATTCTGTAGATGCATAAAATGATATGGAATTTTAAATATATTGTTTTTCCTTTAACTTCCTCTTGAACGGCATTAACAACATTTCTCACGGTAATATTTGTATACTATTTCATCAGACTCGTTAGGTAAAATTTTATTTTGGATCCGCTTGTATTATATCAATTGTAGCAATAATGGTTTAAATGAGGGCATCTTTGGAGGGACTAGATTTGTTTTTATTTTTATACATTCTGTAAAGCCAAGGAGTAAATTTACTACACTAAGGACATTTACAAGCTAAGCAAAAAGATTCGATCACTTTCGTGTTTTCAAATCGAACTCAAAAGTTTCATTTAATAACTATGCCGCTTTAAAAATTAATATTTACTTTGTTCACTTACCCTACATTTTCCCCCATTTCGCTAGATATGTAATTTTATCATATCTTTAAAATGTCATTTTTAAATTATCAGAAACAGAGATGAAAATTATATTTTGAAAAAGTCTATTTCTTTTGCATAAAACATTTCAATGTGAAAAATGTCGTTTCGCCCAGGGAAGTTATCACAACTTACTCCTTGACTTGGCCGCAACCACAACCTTACTTTTTCCGACCAGCCCGTCTGGTATATATCTCTGTACAGTTTTAATGAAATTTAAGCCAACGAAACTGGTTATTTTGAAGCATGGACAAAAATGAAGTCGTTAACTTACCTGTCTTTCCAGACCAAGTCAGAAATACGATTTATTAAATTATATATTACATTTCATATAACTCGAAAGTAGCAATTTTTCTAAATGATCTTGAGCTTCTTATTATAAACATCAATAGTAATGAAAATTGACAGCTCTTAAACTTTTTTCAACGAATAAGAATAAAAATGTAAACATTTTCTCCTGTATTTTTAGCATTTTTCTCAAAATTAAAATTTGGTACTGTCATAGTTTTGTTTTTAATTACATTATTCAATTTATTTTTCACTTTATGTTTTATTTAAATTCCCATATTTAATACAGTTGTGATTGATTGATTGATTGACTGAAGGAGAATAAGGTGAGGATTTTTTTTTTGTAGAAGTACAAACTCTTTCTATAAAGACTTCTCTCTCTAGAAACAATCATAAGAAGATGCATTTTTTTGCGAAAATAGTAGTAAAAATATGCTATAAGGTAAATTATTATTATTTCAGTGAGTCTTATAGCATAGTATAAACACACAAATACTTATGTTTATCTTATAGTTAATAGAAACACTTGAACGAAATCCTAGAAATTTTTATTTATTTTTATTTTAATTACAAATAAATATATTTTGTTTCTTTTTAATTATTATTTAAGTATAAATCATTTCAAATGTTTCATCGTGTTTTCTCCCTTACTGTAACTACTAATCATTTGCAAATATTCAGAGAAAAATAATTGAACACTATTAATATGTTTTTTAATTTAAGTTTTGCGTAAATATATGATTATGTAAAGTTTTACGATGTCTTATGCAGAATAATTTTCAATTGTAATTACAGTGAATTTCAAACTTTTATCGGCACCATCATTATTGTTGCTTTTTCTTTCCTTGTTATAACACAATTATTAGAATTAAAATATTAATAATCTATTCACATAGTCAAAGCTTTTTTCTAATACCATCATTTATCGGATAATAATGTTTAAATTCAGATACTATTATTTAGAGCTTTATAGAATGTCTTTAATTATTTTCTTGTTTTCCTCTACAATTTAAGGTTTTGTTTTGTTGTTACATTTATCTAAAAAATCTTCATTTCTACAACAAATAAATTAACTTTTTAGCACAATCATTACTTTCTAACATCAACTAATAATAATTAATTGACTGTATGTAAAATACATAATTGTAAGTAATAACATGGTGTAATATATTATATGATGCATCATACGAGAGTGGCTCAAAAAGTATTTGTATTTAAAGACAGATGGCAACATTACGGTAGCAGCAGTTACCATTGGGGGGCTGCAGACTGTTAAATGGAGGAGAAACACACTTGAAATTGATTCATTAGTTTGTTTTCAATTTCGTAGCCATTTACTGAATAATTAAAATTTGATTACTGCCGCGTCAAGTTGTTGTGTCGAGTTGTCACCGTCGGTGGGTCTTAGATTCATCTTAATAGACCAGAAATCAAGCAAAAATCGAAATGTTGGGTTAATTCCGGCGAACGTTGAGATTTGCTTAAGACATACCATTTTCTGTGCCACGTGCGCCATCTCTTGGAATTTCTAAGGACTTCTTGAACGACCCTTGTGTTATGTACTTCTTCGTAAAGAGATAGAAAAAAAATTATCTACAATCGACAATATTCTCTAGTAGTGAAGATTTTTATTATTATTATTAAAAATTTAAATTTTATATTTAGCTTTATGAAAGGTACATTATTTATTTTGTCGTGAAAAATGATAAGCTTATTATGAAATCAGTTTGTTTCACAGTTATAAAAACAAGTTCATTGGTTATTGATTCGAAAATTGTACATTATTTTGAAAAACTATAATAAAAAAAATTACTTGTTAGTTTAACTTATTAATACCCAGTTAATTTTTTCATTAATTCAAAAGTATGTTTTCGGGCCGTTGCGATAGACATTCGAACCTCGTTTACCTATTAAGTTCTCAAATATTCTAAATGACACATTTACCGTCTATTATTCTCTGCTTCACCCTACATATTCGGATATAACAAGAAATAAGATTCCGCATCCTTGGGTGTATGTTGCCTTTTATTCTCAATGATTAAGATGGTCACTTCAAGCAATATTTTCCCTATCTATGTAATGGTACAAATTACCATGTTCAAAGTAGATCTTTAAAAAAATGACTGATTGTATAGTTGAAACAAATAGTGAAAAACAATGATAAAAAAAATTACTTGTTAGTTTAACTTATTAATACCCAGTTAATCTATCTATTAATTCGAAAGTGTGTTTTCGCGCCATTGCGAGACACATTCGAACCTCTTCCGACGAAAACCATTTCCTCTTGACGTAATAAACCACAGGAAAAAGATGCTCAAATTCAATCGCACGCGATCGCTCCCGGAACACCTGTTACCAAACTTGATCTTAAATGACCAATCATTGTTATTTTTAGGTATTTTAAACATATCCCCCAAACAACCGTGTTCTGAAAAACACTTTGTAATGAAATGCAATGAAAATGTCATTTCTTTTGAGCGTGTTTCTCGGTGATATCTTCTCAGATGGTTGATCTTTCGACCTTTCAACCGAAAAGGTTGAAGCAAGGCGAACTACAGAAACAGGAAATGGACATTAATGTCAGCTCTTGTTTCTTTAATCCCAGCACAAGAAGCGACGCAAAGGACAAAATAAACATTAAGGAAACAAAAATGCGTTTTTCTTGTTTACGTAATGCATGAATACTGAAGGTCGGAGGTCGGTATTTCAGAATATTACGAGTTTGAACTCCTGAATGTGATGACAAATTGAGGCAATTTTTTTTTTCTTTCAGAAATCTGTTCTTAGACGGTCGCTTTGAATGGGTTGCGATGTAGCCAACAATGAAATTTGATAATTAATAATACACATGCTATACACAAAAAATATTTTTATTTTATTTTATTATTCGATCAGGAAAATAGATGTTGTTAATGTAATGTTTACTTTACCGATTATTCCATCTTTAACGAAGTAAATGATCTTCCTTTGTTAAGTCATGAAGAACTGGAAAAAAAATGAACTGAAGGTAATTTTTAGCACATTTTTACAGAAGGAAAAAAAAAAGTATTGTTATTTAATTCTTCTTAAAGGTTAAAATAACACTTGAGTTGTTTTTTGTGAGTTATACTATTCCCATAAATATGTTAGACTATATGAAGTAAAACAAGAAATATTCATACATATTGTTTTCCTTTCATAATATTTACGTAATAAAATCACGTATCAGAATTTTATTGCTTTGCTTAAACTCGAAAAGAACGCAGGAATTTTGATGTTTCCCCCTTCCAATAAGATCTATTTCGTATATTTTCATTCGGTTTCGCCATCAATTAATATAACTAAATAAGATTAGATTTTTGCCACTAAACATTCAAATGATCTTAAAAGTTAAAAAATGTTGTAAGATATTTAAGAAAAAAACATTAATAGATAAAATATTGTTTATCTATTAAGTTCTCAAATATTCTAAATGACACATTTACTGTCTATTATTCTCTGCTTTACCCTAAATATTCGGTCATAACAAAAAATAAGATTCCGCATCCTTGGGTATATGTTGCTTTTATTCTCAACAATTAAGATGGTCACTTCAAGCAATATTTTCCCTATCTATGTAATGGTACAAATAACCATGTCAAAGGAAGATCTTTTAAAAAAAATGACTGATTGTGTAGTTGTGATGCAAGGCCATTCACAATTTTCTCTTCTCTAACCTCGGGGACTTCAATCAATTTGAATTGCATAAAATTATAATTTCTTCCAAACCCAAATGAAACGTGATTAGTAAATTAGTTGTAGATCGAAGTAAAATGGAGATATAATGACATATAAAGGAAAATAGAATGAATGGAAAATGATGGGAGACAGAGGATAACGACTTGATGTCTAAGAATTATTATTGAGATTGAAATTCTTTTGCTAGTTTTGTGGATTGAAGATAGATCTCCTCAAAATACTAATCTACGATGTAATTGTTGATAAGATTTATTGAATTACGAACGAGTGAACTGGTAAGATAAGATTTCTTGCTTAAATCGTAAATTAAATATGTGAGTTAGGTCGAAATTCTAGAGAGAGCAACATTAGATATTTTACAGAGATGACAAATAAAGAATTCTGTTCTGTTCTTTCGTGTCTTCAATTGGAGTTTGGTTATTATTGCTTAATATAAATTAATAAGAAATGGCGCGTGAACCGAGTAAAGAACTGCAAATCTTATATAGTCACCAATTGTGTGTGTGTGCATTTATTGTATCTTTTTTATTGCGTTATAGAGAGTGTCTTAAAATTTTGGAAAGTTTTTTTTAATTATTTTTTGGAATAACGTATGAAAAGTTTCAAAACGACGGAAGATTAGTTTACATGGTAACCTGTAAAATTTTTTGAATAATTTTTACTAGCACAATCTCTCATTAAAATAATATTGACAATAAAATAAAAGGCTTTTTGAATTCCTCTGACAACACTGAGTTTTTCCTTGTTCAAATAAGCCTTTTATTTACGTTTAGCACTCTTTCAACATTATTTTCAATTATTATGGAAATAACTCATACGCCAAAAAAACTACACATTGCAAAATGGTTTGAAAGAATAGCTAATCGCACTGACCACGAGGTCAGAATTTTATACTTTATACTTTAAAAAATCAGAATTTTATACTTTAAAAAAAAGAATTATGACGCCTCAATGTTAAAGTGTGATATCACGAGCGATTCCTTTCGAGAGAAAAATAGTGTAAAATAAACACACTTTTCTGAACCTTGAGGGTCCGACTGCACAGTGCTGCAGCCCTCTCAAGTTTGTAGGAGGGTTTGAAATTCCCATTTCTTAGGCAGCTCTCCCAAGATGCAATATGTCCAGTTTTCTGCAATTTATGCACAAACTGGGTTTTCCATTTTTATTCTTTTATATGATTGTCCGGTACGATGTTCTCCGCATTTGAGGCATCTGGTTCGAATCTTACAGTTCTTGGAGGTATGATTAGCATAATTACAATTATAGCACTGAGTAGGCCCCCTTTTTTTTTTAAAAAAAAAATGAACTACTTCACATTCAACAGGAGGTATTTGTTTAATTTGTATATGTCTTTGAAGTTACCTTTCAGATATATTTCTAATACTGTACAAGCCATATTGGAAGTGTTAAACGATTCTTTGAGAGACAGATTAGGCCTCATTTTTTTAGAATTACGAATCGTGTTTTCAATTCCAAGAAAGCGAATAGTTACACTGTTTCACACTCTGCCGTTTTTCTCACACATACACACGCAAAAGAAAACAACTCTTAAAATTAACTGTCACAAGGAAGACGTATTCCATGCTTTCAGTAGCTTGGACAAGCCTCCGGGCGTTATCAGATTTATCAATTATATTCAAAAACCAAAAGGACGGTTCAGAAACCGAGCGCTTAATTGTGGATCGTGTCTGCTACAGAAACGTGTGCAGCGTTTCGATTACCTGCCATCTTTTCATCGCCGCACGAAAACACTTTTGGGCTTCTCGAAGTCATAAGGTAGGAACGAAAAACAGTGTCGGAACCTATTTGCGGTAAAGTAATGGCTACCGCACACCAGAATATCACGTTCTAATGAAATGATTAGAGATTAAAAAAAGCTATAGGGAAACACAACAGACGCTGGAATTTGATATAAATGCTAAACAGAATTTAACATTCTTCAGTTACGTGTTTATCAGCTTCCACACCCAAGTTTGAATCCGTTTAGAATGTTTTTTTTTTAATACAATGTTGTTTTTGCATTTTTTCTTCCAATTTTGGATAACTTTTAACTTTGTTTTCACAAAGTATGGCGTATGTGAGACTCACGGTGCTTGAGCTCCAGTGCAAGCGAGGTTGGAGTCCTCTGTTCTGTCTAAAAGATTTTCATTAGAAGGATTAGGAGAGCTTCAATATTTTACAACAGTTTATTTATTTGGACGGACACACACAAAAAGACAAATAGTTCAAATGAGAATGTGGGGTGAATTATCGTTCTAGATAGCAGTTCGAATTCGACGCATTCGCAGCATCACCATGTTCTCAAGTTCTGTTTTCTTTCTCCGAATTCGACTGGCGTTGCCAATCGCAGATTAATAAACTATACAAAAATAATTGAGTGCTAGTGACACTCTCTAAGAAAATCAGATGTAAAAGAATAGAAACTTTTTCGCTGAAGTAAACAGAAGAATGTGGGATAATGCCACCTTAGGTGTCGTCTTCGTCACTTGATCGAGGATCAAAAATTATGAGGTCCGTCGCCAGTAGCCCGAGTTTAAACATGTATTATTACCAGGAAATCGTGACGTCAATGGAATACAGATTAATATACATTTCAAAAATGGGGGGGGGGAGAAGGAAATGGAAAAAAATGAAAAGTGGAAAATTGGCAGTATTAGAATTATGACATCACACTCTGTAAACATTTTAATAGCTTTTATTTTCCATTGATTTTCGGATTTATGTTTCATCTTTTGTTCTTGCGCTCAACACGAACTGTTTTTTGTTACCCTTTACTGTCGTAAAAAAAAATATATTTTTGTTAATAAATGCTGAGGTCGGGGGTGATTGTCTCCGGGGGGGGGGGGGTTGCTCTAAGCCAATGGTTCCCAAAGTGGTCCCTACAGACTCCCAGGAGTCCCCGATATCATTCAAGGGGTCCATGGAAAATTAAAATTTATTTGCGGGTCCCTGAACAATGTCAGGTGGTCCACGCAAGGTTTAATATAAAATAATAAAATTGTGATTAATTTTTATTATTATAGAAATTTAAATAATTAACAATAAATAAAATAGTAGTGATTTTTGCGTCCTGAGTAAAATATAAATATAGGAGGGTACTTAAAATACAGTATGTTACTTAAGTACTGAGCGTTATGTAATACCTTTTGTGAATGATCATTGACAAAAATTCATTTCCGCTGATTTGTTACTTGTAGTAACAATGGAGTGTTATAACTTGTTTTAATGTTATTACTAAAACTTGGTTCTTGTTCATTTTACTTCATTAAATTTAAGCTTTCAATTTCCATTAACACGCTAATAACAAGATAACAACAAAATAATAACGAAATAACAATTAAAAAAACCTGAGATAATCCCTTAAAAACGAAATTTAAAATAAAAAAAAAAATCCACTTACGCACGCTTATGATTTAATAGTTTTAGATAGTGCCAGCTACTTAAGTTAATAACAAACATGGCAAAGTGTGAGACAGACGGCAAAAAAAAAAAACAGGTTTATACAGGAACGCAATAACGCCCCTACATGCGCTAACTTGTCTACAATATAAACATAAACTATAAAATAATCGTACATCTGATAAACAATTTAGTTTTATGTTATGCTGATACGAAGTGTATAAACAAATTTTCCCAGTCTTGACGAAAATGAAGTTTTGCATTGTTAGTTAGAAGTTTTGATTTCGTTGCATTTTTTGTAATGTTACGCTGTAGTTAGTTTTGTTACGTAAGTATATTTGAATAAAATTGATCTCTTTTGAAAAAATTGCATATCACATTTTTCAACAAAGTTACTAACGTTAAGGGATTAGTTTTAATATTAGTTATAGTACTATCAATATATTAATTTCTTAACGTTAGTTTTGATACAGCTGCATTTTTTGCATTGTTACGCAGAGAATGTACTTTTGTTCCGTAAGTGTATTTGAATAAAATTGATCTCTTTAGAAAAAATTATACATCACATTTTTCAATATAGCAATCCCTTATCGTTAATTAAGGGATTCCTGTATTGAAAAAGTAAAAAGTAACCCTTATATAAGGGTTTACTTTTTTTTTGTCAAAAATTTAGGAAGAGATCGTAAGTTTTTTTTTTTTTAATATACATGTTTTTGAAATTAATTATTGAGAATTATATTTTATTGAAAAAATACATGAAATTTTATCCTTACGTCAAATAATTAATTAGAAAGGTCCTTATGGCAATATTCCATTGAAAAAGTTAATAATAATTAACAGTGGTTTTCTGCAAATAAAACATTTGAGATACAAATTTTCTTATATTCTTTTTTGCCCTTTTTAACAGATAACAGTCTGAGTGATCCGAAGAAAAAATTCCGACAATACAGTGTTGAATATTTGAAGTATTGCTTAATTTTATCACCAGGAAATAGTATTTTACCTATATGCCTTCTAAGTAATAAAACTATGTCAAATGATCAATTGAAACCTTCCAAGCTTAAGGAACATTTAATAAAATTCCATAGTGACAAAAAGATAACGTTTTTTTCAAACAGTCAAAGAAAAATATTTGAAAACACCGTCACTGCAACAATTCATAGGGACAACATCTAAGCTTGATGACGATGGACTGCGTGCTTCTTATAACATTTCTTTATTGATTGCAAAGTCCAGAAAGCCGTACACTATTGGTGAAGAACGGTAAGTGAGGTTATACGCACCGTGTTGCACAAACCAGCTTTTGACATAAAATCAATTCCACTGAGTAATAATACAATACAAAGAAAGATCGACGAAATGCTCAGTGCGTAGAAAATTCTTTATGTGAGTACTTAAAAACATCTGCATTTTCTATATAGCTTGACGATAGTCCACTTTACCAAGAAATGTAGCTTTACTTTTAGCTTATGTAAGATTTGTAACAGAAGAAAATTTTTTGCCAAGAATTGTTATTTGCTAAATGTTTGGGAACCGATATGAAAGGTGAAACATTATTTATTGAATTAAAAAGATTTTTCGATGTAAAAGCTATACCTTTGACTAATCTCATTTCTGTTGCTACTGACGGTATTCCGGAAATGGTAGGAAAATACTAAGGCATTCTGGCATACTTAAAACAAACTATACCGAATGTATTTTCAGTACATTGTGTCATTTATCGACATCATTTAGTCGCAAAAATTTTAGTAAACATTTGCATGGATCACTAGATTATGGCATTAGAGCATTTGATAAAATCAAATGGAATGCCTTCAATGAGAGATTATTTGCTCAATTTTGTTTGGATAATGATGAAAACAATAATCCTTTACTACTTCACACAGAAGTACGTTGGTTATATAAGAGTGCATGTTTAAAATGATTTTATTCGCTCTATGATTTAGTGTTGGAATTTCTGGAAAGACAATGATTTGCGAAATAATTTAACTAACCCAAAAAATATGACACAGCCTACATGACTGATTTATTTGCCAAAGTTAACGAAACTAATTTGAAACTACAAGATGAACAATTAAACTTAATCAAAACTAAAATTGTAATATCTGCATTTGTTGCAAAACTCTTTCTGTACAAACAAAAATTGGGAAGAGGAGAATGTTCTCAGTTTCCAAATCTTTCGAAATAACAAAATAGAGATGAAGATTTGCTTGCTTTCTGTCAACACCTAACGGTTCTTTATGCAGACCTGAACCAAAGGTTTGAAGACATTCTTCATTTGGATATTCCTGACTGGGTGTTGAACCCTTTCAAAACTCAAATATAACGTGTGGACAAACTCAGATCCCAAGTACAGATGAATCCATTCTAATACAGGAGCAGCTTATTGAAATATCCACAAATGAGGAACTTAAGCCAATGTTTGAACGAGGATACCACAAATTCTAGTAACAAAAACAGATCCCAATTTTATATCCTGAGTTATGGGTTATTGTACAGAAGTAGTTGACTGCTTTCCCGTCTTCCTATTTAGTAGTACGTAGATTCAATGCCGTTATGAACCTTGTCACACACAAAAAGGAAACTGACTAGAAATTAGTGCTCAGGGGAATTAGTGGTTTCTGCTCACAAACATTGAGCAGGACATAAATACACTCATAACGTCTGATCAAGTTCATCCAAGTTATTAATTTTCTTAAAAATTTTATTTTAAAAGAAAGTTATAATTTCAATAAATGCTCCTTCAAAAAAATTTTTTTTTTTAATTTGTAATTTTTATCTTATACATTTATGTAGCTTTTTCTCTTGGGGGTCCATGGGCAAGTTTTGAATATAAAAAGGGGTGCATGGGTCAAAAAAGTTTAGGAACCACTGCTCTAAGCCCTTTGAGTGAGTTTGGCCTCCTTGGGTACTCTACCAGTAGCCTTCGTGTTGCTTCTAGTGCCATGTTAATAGAACCAACCAACTAACCTGATTAAATTTAATTATTGCATAGCTTTTGATTTTTTTCCCTCTATTTTTGTGCTTTCGACCCTTTTTTGCGCAAAAACATAGCCAAGATAACAAGGCTGGAAAATTCGAAATCTCAAAGTATTATGTTTCTTTTTTTTTTAAAAAAAAAATACAGTTTAATTCCTGGGAAGCTGAATAATTCATTGCAAAACAAGACGTCAATATCATTCTTTTTCATCCTAAAATTCCCCTAAAATGATTTGCTTAAAAAAAAGGCAACGGGAGTCCTTGAAAGGTAATAAATCACTTCTGTTTCGCTCTTTCGAATCGTCTCCCTTATCTCAAAAGCCACATCTCAAGGATCTCAATTCCAGCAGTCAGAGAGTTCACGGACCCTTTAGTGACATCAAGAAGGATCGTGTCAATCGAGCAGTCAAACTTTGTCTCTTGCTATTCCCAACCCCGAGGTCACTTTAAAATGGGGTGGTCCCGAGCATTGTGTTGGTGATCCTGACACTTTGTTCTAATCGATGGCCACACTTAAGTTTAAACTCGTGGACATCATGTCATACTCTGCTGTAAAACAAGTTCTTCCAAGATTTCATCCAACAGAAGGAATTTTTTTCGTTCTTTTGTGTTTTAGTGAATAGAGATATATCACATTCCAAATTCCGCGTTTCTATGTTTTTACGACAGTAATCTGGAAGCTTTCTCAAATGGAAGAGAAAAAGTGATCTTTATTCTAGAAAGATTAATTGTTCCCCTAAGTTAATATTTTAAAAGCTTCTCGCACAATCGCCTGGCGCCGGTTTTTCAGAATCAACGGTTGCAGAGATCTTTTGTTAATGTTCCCTGGAATTTAAAGAATGACGAGTTTGTATAAAACCATCTCAGGTTTGAAAATGCTGAGCATAACCGAATATTTCTTAAAAGGAATTCGTTTCTAAAAATGTATTCTGTTGAAGATACGCGTATGTGTGCTTCAAGGAGTAGTATTACTTTTTGTTTTGAGATACATTCTGAAAATAATCTCTGTTTTTAAAAAAAAGGATTTCCGAAGATTTGGTTTTCACAGTCGACTTCTCAAGTTTTTATTATTTCCTCCATTGAAGCCTTACACTCAAGTCGTTGAATATGACTGGCACCATAATTTCGATTCATAGTCAATTTTCTAGGATTACGTCGAAGCCAGTGTTTCACTCTCGTAACTTGCCCTCCACTTGGATGCTCGAATATATTTAATATTTGGAAATTTCCGCAATCCCGCAGCAGAATTTCGAAGAGTGCGTCTTATCTTCAGCCACCAGGCGGTTACAGTTAAATCTAGCTATTGTAACCCGTCAGATGTGTTATACTGCGGTCAGTAAGACTAAAATTGTTTTTGATTTAGTAGCCATAGATTTCAGCTAGTACGTACAATTTCTTAAAAAGCGTTGTCTAAAGTGGCCAAGAATTGCGAGATTCGACAATTACTTTACAATTAGCAGAATGGAGGAGTCAGAATTACCATTTAAATTTTCAAAAAGGTAATTAAACTTAGTAAAATTTTCTTCAAAGAATTTTGGAATTTTTTCATTAAATATAATCTTAGATAACAAACATTACTTTAAAAATGAAGCTCTGATGCTGTTGCAATTAAGCATTATTATTGTTCTATGAAACCTTAGACAGGGATGTGTCTTTTTTTTTTTTAATGAATTTTTTTAATTCAAACGGGTTATTTCTTAAATAATAAAAAATTTATACTATACATTAATATTATTAGTATGGGAAAATTACTACAACCTTAGTATGATAAAGGATTTATTGAACACAATGAAGGATGAAATATTAAAAGATATATGTTAAACACCGAGGAGAACGTCTTTCTCCTGCGTCTAATGGATATCGTCCGTCCAAGTGATTTTCCAGTGCAGGGTACTATTGACGAGGTGTGACGTCAGTTTGTGTTGCTGCAATCGACGTAAAAAGGAGAGAAGGATGCGACAGTGCAAATATCTTACCCTACATTAGTAAAAATTAAATTTAAAATTTTACAAATGATATAGTAGCATTATCTAGATATTCATAGTATAAAATGTAATTAGGTATATAAAAATAATCAAAGAGAAAAAAAAATATTATTGATAATTCTTAATTTAACACGTGTTCGTGTTTTTGATTTCTTAAGAATTCAAATCACTAATAGGAATTCCTTAAAATTTTACATAATTTGAAATTAGATTGAAATAAAGGTTATATTTGAGTTTTGAATATCAATTAGTTTTTTAAGCCCTTTAAGTCATTTTTAACATTATCTCTACATAAAAAAGAATTTAACAACGGAATTCATTAGCCAGGGGAGGAGGCTGCCAGCTCAGGTTTCGTCACTTGACCATGGTCCGTCGCCAATAGCCTTCTAGTGTTGCGTTAATAAAAACTAAACTAAACAAAACTGGACGTATTTTAAAGAAGTTCACAATGACGTGTCGGTGGGTAGACAAATAGTTTATTGACATTGTCCTTTGAGGAAACACGAGGGCTATTGGCGAGGGACCTCGTAATTTTAAATCACAGGTCAAGTGATTAAAATGATATTTGAGCTATCTCCTCATCTCAACTTCCTCACCATTCCAACGCGAGAGCTTTGAACCTCACATCAGTTCCTCTATACAGGGGGTCTTAAGTGGCACCATGACTTAAGCCCTCAGTTCGACAGAAACAACGCCAACCGCAAATTCGTAATCTTGATCACTAGGTTACTGTATCGGGGCGAGAACTGTGTCCTGACCATTCTTTTAGATGTAAGCGTTGTTGATCGAGCCAGAACATACTTACATATACTCCCTACGCATGCTCTGACTCGTTGGTGTACAAATAAAAAATGCATTGGGAGCAAAGCTGCAATTTATCAATGTTTTTAAAGTTTACTGGTTTTGCTAAAGTGACATTTCGAACTATTTCTTGGAGTATTACTGTGATGATTTTTCGAATTAATGAAGAGCTTCAGCGCATTTGGCGAGTAATGTGCGAGGGTTGGCAGTAGATCCTCACCCCCGAATTAACCTTGGACCAAAAACGTTCCCTTAGGTCTTTTCAGCGGCCACTGGAGAGTGGTACGAATTCCGTTGGAAATCTCATCCCTTTCTCTGTATTCCGCTCGGGAGTAGTCTTACAGGGTGTGCGTGCACGCAGGTGACAGAGCATGGAGGGCGGTCGCGGCCACCCTTCTCAAATTTCAAGCTCGGCTCGGGTTTCATCTTTTCCCGGAAAACTGGTTCAGAGAAAAAGAGGCAAATTACAACACTCGAATTATAGTGACTCGAGTAGATAATGTATAAATCTGAAATTTTATTTGCGCGTTCAGCGGGTGTTTCTACAAACTTCGTTACTGTTAGAAGCAGTGGTGGTTTAAACGTTAAAAAAATCTAATCACGTTCGTAGAGATTAAAGGAAAGGGGATGAGTAGTCGAATAATATAATGCTTCAAAAGTTCGTATTTAGATGGAAGGTCCCTCTTTTAAGAATTCATGAGAGATACACTTGAGCATTGATTCAAGTTTAATAAAAGTCACTAGAGACGCATTCGTGTTTTATGATATGCTTGAGGTTGAATAAAATGGAGGCGTAAAATAACCCTGAAGAACTAATCCCTTTTCAAAGAAAAAGGGGGAGGAAGCGTTGGCTTAAGTATATATTTTCTTAGCATCAGTGTACCATAATTTTCCAAAAGTGTTTTCGTTTCACGTTGTAATTGAAAGACAAATTTGTTATTTTCCTCTCGCGTTGATAAAATTACTTTCATCACTTATAAATATCGAACGTAATTCACGCTAAATTTTCAATTGTTAACAAAAGATTTTCCAGCTGCAAATACATACGGATTATTATTCACCTTCGCAGTACCTTCAGTTATTACTTATAATAAAAAGAAATTATTTTAATATCAAAAGCTTGGTTCGGAAATTTAAAAAAAAAAATACGTAGTTTCTCTTTCTATGATAATTTTACTCTCTGATTAGTGGTAAATGAAAAACTCTGTAAATGCCAAACATATAATTCATATTGCTTCAAACAGGGAATTTTCAATCAAATAATAGAAATGTTTCAATGTTTCTTTCAGAGCTTTATTTCTGTACTGTATAAATATTTTTTTCTCTTTATTATATACTGTAGTAAGCGTGAAATAACAGATTCGCGTTTTTTTACTGTACTCTAAGACTTAATACATAAAACAAAACTTGAAAAATTTGAAGGAATTACTTTTGTTGCGTGTCATTGCCATTAGGGTGACTTTACAAAATACATTTTTAAATATGATCTTTCAAACAAGGTGTCTAAAAGAATATTTAACGAAATCTGAACTTCAATTATATGTAATAAAATAAAAATATATACATAATTTTTATGTATATATTATAACTTTATGTAAAATACAAAAACTACATACTAGAATTAATCATTGCAACGTTGTCTTTCTTTCGATTCAAAAGAATTTAATATTTAAAGAGAAAGAAAATTAGAAAAAAAGAAGTTTTTAAAAGAAAATTGAATAATTTTATCTCAAAATAAAATTTTGCTTTAAATATGTTGGAAACGCTTTCTGATACCAATGCAAAATTCCGAAGGACTGTTATTAAATATATAATAATAATAATTCGAATATATATACAGAGGTGTCATATAATAAAGTATAATTAACAAAATTATCGAGCAATCTGTACAATTCATTTCATTTTCAGCCTGTATTATTTACAGAGCATGTTTAAAATAAATTTCAACCTGTATGGGATGTTTTATCTGTTAAAGTATTATAAATTTAATTTTTTATTATTAAATTGAAAATGGATACAATATAAGATATCACAGAATTTTTAGATAAATGGAAAAGTTCTGCTCGCCGAGTACTTTAAAAATATAGTGAAACATGTTTCTGAAATTTCATAAAGAATATAAATTAGTGGTTTTTAACCGGTATTCCGCGGATAACTATTGCTCCATGAACTTGACCGAGGTTCAAGATTAAGAAATCTGTCGCCAATAGCCCTCATGTTGCTTTTAAAAGCGACGTTAATAAACAGTGAATCCATCAAAGAAAGTGTTCCGCTAAAATTTGAAAATTAAAAGCAAGTCATTGTCTTTAGTTTGTAAAAAATATATGTTCTGTTTTATTTTACGACTGCCATGATCTTGTAAAACTTCAAGTGATCCGTGATTGTAAAAATATTAAAAGCCACTGGCATAGATATTTAAGCTAAATGTTTAATAATAACTGGATCCAAACAGTAGTAAGTGGATACAAGAGGGGGGATGATTTGTATTCGGGTGTAGTTTCTAGTGACGCCCAATCGATGTTACGAATTTTTAGAATGAAATAGTTTCCAATTTTTTGAATGCACCGTGTATTTTTTTAAAAAAATATTTGCATACTCAAACCATTTATTCATCAGTATGTGGATATTATTTTCTTTTAACTTTTGTCTCTTTTTGATTATTGAGAGCATCCATGACACGGGAAAGATTGGCGGTCATGGCTTTGCTGAGTGTGGAGCGAGAAGTTATCCACATCATACATTTTGGCAAACTAATCAATAAATTTCCAACAGCAAAGGCTGAGAAAATTTCTCTTTGAAGTTAATAATTACATTTAAGGTTTTGTTATATCAAACCATTTTAACTTTATACTATCTTCATTTTCAGATTATTATATTATTATTATATCCAATTTAATGTTTGAAGTTTTTGCAATATTGTGTTTGAATATTATTTTAAATTAATTAGATTTGTAAATTATCATTGTGATCTGAATTATTTCACTTAATTCTATTTTTATACATCGTTTTATGTGTTTTTGAAAATGTACGCATAAAAATGCTTTCAAATTAAAATACTTAAAACAATTTTTTTTAATAAATTGAAATTTTTTCTTAAAATAATGTTATTTTAGAAACAATTTAAATTTTTTTTTGCTCTTTCTCGTTGTATTTCGAAAAACAGAATAGGGGGTCCTCGGGTGCTGAAAACTCCAACTACGTATCTGATTGTAGTATTTCACGATATTTAATATTTTCAAAGGCAGCGATAAAAATTTCAAAATTGTTACAAACCATTCGTAGAAAAAAGCATACAAACATTTAATGGAAGTTTTATTTTCACAGATAAAAAACAATGTGTCGAAAAATATGGATCTTAAACTTGAGAAGGAAAACGAAGTGTCGAATGGTGCCTTATAAAAGAAACGCAAGGTGGGAAAAAATAAAAGAGAGAACATTGCGTGATTCCTTATTGAAATTTGTTATACTGGATCTTTTAAGCTCCAAATCTTTCTCAGCAACGACTTCGATTTCACATGAAACTCAATCCATTATGATTGTTCCCTCCGAACACTCTTCCTGTCCATTGGAGCTGTTTCTCTGAATCAGAAGAAAACAGATATGGGAATTGAGGACACATCCTCGACCTCTTCGGCAAAAGTTGAGTTAGATTGCACCTTTAATGGTCGATGGGAAATTAACAATCATTTATAGGAAATCCTTGTCGAATAAAAACCTGCATTAGCTCAAGATATCATCAAATTTTATTTAGACGACGATGGAAGATCAAAATCAGCTTCTTAATATTTCAGAACTTTGATAAATGTTTCAAAAAGTTAAATGAAATAATTCGTCCAACACAAACAGTACATGTACGTTTTGTTATTGTTGAAAATTATTTGGTACAAAGATGATAAAGTTTACAGGAAGGAGCCGGTTTTTCCGATTGGAGGCACTCATATATCCCGACATGAATCAAGTATCGAACATGCGAATAAATTATAAGAAATGGAATGAATTGAAAAAGGAAATTCATGAAACTTTTACCATGGATTGTAAACAGCAACGATATTTTGAATCAAAGAAAACACGATGGCGAGATATAATTATCAGAAATATTATAATTGCTCAATATTTAGCAAAACAATCTAAAGCTATAAAAGGCAAATCTGATATATTATTTGAAAAGAATAAAGGGAATTTTTTATGAGCCATAGAAATGGTGGCGAAACTCGACCCAATTATTTCAAATCATATTAATACTATACAAAAAAAAAGTTTTAAAAAATATATATACATACTTTATTACCTTGAACATTCCCCTCACACCCTACAAAAAAAAAACACGAAGTTATTATTGTACTGGCTAACCCAATTAAACTGAAAATTTAAGGGTTAGTTTTTAATTATTTTGAACTATACATCAGATTCAAGTCATGCAGATAAAATATTATTTTTAGTCAGAATCGTTGATATAAATCCATTACTTATTGAAATTAAAGAGTAGTTCCTAAGGTTTTATCCTCTCTCTCTCTCTCTGATGCGACTGGAAAAGGATTGTATAACTATTTTACCGACGAATCATTATTTAGCTGGATTTAGATACACAAAATAGAGATATAACCCCTATACCTTGTGTATCTCATTAATTAAATCTGCTGATAATGAAATAAATGATGAATGATGCGGCTTAAACAACATTTGAAATAGTTGGCTTGATCAGACTTCTCGGCTTGGGAATCGCCAAAAGTTACAAAAAAATTTAATGCAGTTTCTCTGCTCAAATTACAACATTTTTATGTATTTCACTTGGTGTGTGTGTCATCAAACTTTCGAGCGTTAATTTAACAACTTCCCATCAAGCTAAAGCTCTGAAACTTCAGGAATCGTTCTTACTCGCCTAACAATGCAATATTAGACATTTGCGACAGGTTTTAATTAATATTTCAATATTTTTTTTAATAATACAGTTGAGCCCAACCACTTGGCGTGATAATTGCCAAACTTGTCGTTTTTTTTTTTTTTTTTTTTTTTTTTGCTGAACGTCCGCGAAGCGGATCAGGGCAGTCACATTTTACTAAATACCGCTAAAATTTTGCGACAAGTTTTAACTAATATTTCAATATTTTTTTTTCATAAATTTTGCCACCATATAAAAGCATTGTTTTTAAAAATGTCGGTTTTTATCTCGAATTATTTTCTTTTTGTTTTGTTCCGACACACTTTCACTTATACTCCCTGTATTATCGGTTGTCAGCTGACGAATTCTGTAGAGAGGGGGTGGGGATTCACTTATGTGGATTAGGATCGCCTACATACTAGCCCCCCCCCCCCCCCAACTGCATTTATTCAAGCAGGGATATGTTTGATTATATATTTTCCATGCTATATTTATTTAGTACTAAGAAAACTGAAAAAAAAGTAATTTTTAGTATATTTTATAAACAATGAAATGATCAATGTAATTAGTTGAAATATAAATTATATGCATACCAATATTTAAGCATATTAAAATATTTTGAACCAATATTTTGAAAATTTACGGAATTATAATTTTCATAAATTCAAATTTTAGACAAAATTCTAGAGGGATACATTAATAATTGCAATTAACTCTCATTAGTTCAGAGATTACTGTGAAATTGTTTTAAAAATCGAAAGAGGATTAGAAAATATATTTGGGAGTTTATTCCGGTAATATTAAATGATTTTACATATGCATTTTAGATCATATTTCTTCAGATATCAATGCAAAATTTTGAAGATATAGTATTTCGTAATATTTAATTGATAATATTGTAATAATTTATAGTTAAATTTGTAAATTATCCATTAATTATCCAATTATTAATTTTTATTAATTATTTAATAAATTTATAAAAAATTATAAGTTATTTAATTATTATTTTTATTTAGGTATTAAATTAATTGCATTAGTTTTAGTTTTCTTTGATTATTATTCATTTTAGTTAATTATTAGTTACTCAATTAGTCATTGATATTTTACAATTGTATTAAAAAAAATTTCATATCGGATTGCATATCAAATGAAATAGTTTAATTTAGTTTTATTAACGTCGTACTAGAAGCAACACGAGGGCTATTCATGACGGACCTCGTAATTCTGAACCACAGTCAAGTGTATCAAATGAAATAAATGAACGTATTTCATTATATTTTTAAAAATCCTACATAGCAATCAATTGAAATTAACAATATATAATTTGTTATCTAGCTTTATTAATGTAATACATAATAAGATTACCCTACTTTTCTTTTGTTACTGCTCAGTGAAGTTGCATAAATAAATATGTGCATTAATTATATAAATCAATATAATTATTAGTAATTTTTGAAATAATCTATATCAACATAAACGTACGTTAAGGAATCTTAAAAATGTAATCTTAAAGCATTTATCTTTTTTGATTAAAAACATTAGAAATTTTCTTTCATTACGTTGTATAAATGGAGCGAATAGTAGATAAACTTCAGTTAATCTTTCTAATGACTTCTGTTACTTTATTATTGTAATTGCATTAAATTTTGCTAACAATGTAATAGCCTTTTTAACAAAAATATGAAGACTAAGAGTGAAAGAATTCGAACAGTTTAAAATGCACAGATTTTTTTAAAGAACAGTTTCTTAATATCTCACACATTGTAAAAAAAATATTTGTCGAAATTTTCAAAATATTACGAACTTTATCAAATACATCATTATAGATTATATTGAAAATTACAGCTAGACTGGCCTAATAATGCTTAAAATTCTAATCAAATTTAAGTTAGAACTGAATGTGTACGAACTGAATATTAGAAAATAAGTTTTATGTATCTCTATTCTGAACACTAATGTCTACTGACACCCCTTTTCCTTGAGGTCACCCTCAGATATGGAAAATGAGCTTCTTTCAATAATCCTCTCTCTCTTTTTATTTTTTTAAGAAATAAAATCAGTGGACGTTTTATTTTAACACTGAAATATCTGTATATGTAACAATGCATCTGTTCATGTAAAGGGAATTATATTTAAAACATAAACAATTATGTATGAGCAATAAAATATTCATAGTTCCATTTACAATTGTGACTCGTGTATTTACTTTTAGGCATATCTGTCGCAAATTCAACGACGGGAATTTGCAAAATACTTATAAAATAAATTAACAAAATATTCATGAAAAAATTTCAAAATACTTATAAGCGTAACATTTTATACCCCGAACCTAATAATAATTTTAAGAAATAAATTTAATAAAATTACAAATTACTTAAACTTTATAATTCAAATTTCATATAATTTTTATATAAATATTGCGTAATACTGAAAATGTGTTAGCTTTAATAATTAAAAAATTATATTCACTGAATGAAAAATTCTAGAATTTCACAATGTGCAAAACATCAGCACAATGGGCAAAGTAGATTTTGGGCCATGGTAGCCTAGTGGTCATGGTTTCGGATTAGAGACCGGCGGTTTTCCATCAGTCGCGGGTTCGATCCTCGGCCTCCAAAGACCCGCCGTGTTGCTGGGGCTGATGCACGTTAAATCTGTAGGGGCCCAAAGTCCTACCATTGGCTTGGTGTGGAAGTTAGGAGGGGGGCAGCTCAGGTGTCGTCCTCGTCACTTGACCGAGGTTCAAAATTACGAGGTCCGTCGCCAATAGCCCTCGCGTTGCTTCAAGTGCGACGTTAATAAAAACTCAAAGTAGATTTTGAGGAAAGCGTACCAGAATTCTAAGAAACCACATTACGAGAAAAACATAAATACAGATATTTTTCTCAGATTCGTCGCGGCACGTTTGTTTACAATTTTAAAATTCAATTTTCGACCGATCTATTTATCGAATTCCTATAAATAATATATTTAGTGTAGGAGGGGGGGGACAACGTGATCCCCTCTGAGAGTGTGTGTGGCTCGCCAAGACAGAGAAATCCGCTTTGAACCAAGATTTACTTCCTATGAATAAAATCTTTTTAAGCAAAACTAGATATATTTGCAAGGCAAGCAGGAGAAGGCAATTATTAGCATTTTTCTTTGTTAAGGAAACAGAAAGTGGGCGAAAGTGTTTCTGCTAAGATTAGGGGTCATCGGTAGAGTTTGGAGGTCACTAGAAGATTTCAATAATTTACGAAAATAGAGCCTAAATTCAATTCGCTTTCTGATCCCATCACTGCTGATATCGACACATCACCAGAGGAGCTTCGGATTGAACTTGTTGACTTGCAGTCAGATCACACTGTGAAAGAAATGTTTATTGCTGTGACTTGAGTTGATTTTTACAAATACTTGTCTGCTAAAAGACTTGCGAAAAAATTTGCTGAAAAAAATATTCTCTATATTTGGATCTACATGTATTTACGACCAAAATTTTTTTAAAAACATTTTGAAAAAATATAGATGCTCTTTGACAGCCTCTTTGCAAGCTGTGATTAAAAACTCTTAATTTCAAAAAAATGTCATAAAAGGAACATTTTTTTCTCTTTATACTGTCTCTATATACTATAAAAATTTAATAAAACTGCCATTTAATTCAATCTACACTTATTGATTTTTATGGCACAATTTATACCTTTTTTGAAATGAAAAGTTAACCAATAAATGCAGTCCTTTTTAAAAGACGTGGCCCTCCTCTTTCGCAACGTAGCCCCGTACCAAAACAATTGCCCATCAAGGGAATGAGAGATGCGCCTCCTATTTTTTTTAACTGCAAAACAAAAAACGAAATGCTACGTACCAAGCATTTACCTTACCTTAATTTCCCCGTGAATTTAGTTCACGGATCATAAAAACAGCTACCCAAAACGGGTTAGCATTTAAATATTCAGTTTATTTCCCAAATTAAAAAATAAAATGAACATCTGATATTCATAGCTTTGTTTTTACGGGGTGTTTTTCGTCCTAACCTCTCCAGCTGAGGAAAGAGATTGATGTGATAAATAGGGTACGAGGCATTTTATTGTACAGTTAATGATAATGGCGCCAATTAATCAACACGTCAAGCTCGCCATGGCTTGTTTTTCATTAATTACCCATAGATCAGAGGTCGGTTCATTTCCATGATTGGAAGACTTGACCTTCTCAGTGAGTTCCACCTTCGTTTTGAAAGAGACGCGGGGGTCGAAATATCTTAATTATTGGCCAGACTTAATGAAGAATAAAAATCTTATTACGGAGGTCAAATACGCTTTTTAGTCATCCACGTGCTTTAAAAATCCGTTTAGTACTTAATTCTTGAACGTACTTTTGAAGAAATGGGAAAAAAATTAACTTTATCATATTTTGTGTGACCATTCCGGATGGGTGAGAACCGAAACCAGGTCTCATTCGAAGACCTTTTCATTAGAGTTTTGTAATTAAACTATTATTCGGTATATAAATCAAGTCTTCCAACTTGTAGGGCATGAAAAGTCTGATGAGCTCGTTATGAACGAAAATCAAAAATTTTAAAGACAAGTATAAGTTCCTTAAAGGTATATGTTGAGGGATTAACTTATGAAGCAAGAACAAATATTTTGCTACTTGAATTTTTTTAACCATTATTACAATCCTAAATTTTAATACCTTCCTAGACTAAGCGTATATTTTGATGTCGATTTAGTTTATAAATGTCTAGAATAATTACTAAGTAAAACAATGCTGCCATAAAAATAATATTCAAACTAAGATTTTTGTAAAATATACCAAAAAAATGAAAGAACTACAGAGTGGTTTTGTTTATTTTTTTTAAAAAAAATCAAGAAATTAGCAGTTTTAATTGTGTAAGCAATATGTATAAAATCCCAAATTTTTAATGACAAAAATTTCTTGTAGTGCAGATTTTATATTTTTAATTTAATTCAAAAATATTAAAGATTTGATTAACTAAAACTGATGGAACTTTAAGCAATGACTTATAAACTATTTCAAATTATACCAGATTATCCGAAAAATAAATTTTATACAAAAAGTTAAAAAAAAATGATTTTGTGTGAGAGTTCCCATTTTTTCTCTTAAAATTCTTGCTATTTCGTTTTAAAGCTTCTAATAATAAACATGTTGCTATATTCCTCGAATATTTGGTCCATTAATGATCCAGTTATATGATTAAATGATTTTTTATAATGGTTTATTTTTAATTCATGAATTTTAATGAATAATTATGAAAAAAATAATTTTCACTCTTTTTACAGCACATAGCTAGAACATATTAACCGTATTGTCAAAAGTGAAACGATGATTGAGTTTGAAAAATTTGTAAAGGATATATTTCTCATGCATTGTTAAATCAATGGTATTTAAAACAGTGGTATATTTTAAGAAGCTAGGGAAATCACGCTGCCCAAAATATTTAGAACGAACACTTTCAAGAATAAGAATTTTTTCTTTCAGAGCATACGAGGCCATATCTTATTGTTTTAATTATTACTAAGAAATAGCTGACATACAAAATTTGTTCTGCATAGTATTTGATTTTTATATACATAATGCATTATTTACAGCGGTTGACATCGATTTGTTCAGTTTCAGGAAATTAAATTACACGTGGTATCGTATAGTTTTAATAACTGAAGAATAATCGAGACAGAAACTTGCTCTTTGTTTATTATGCTTAAGACTTCTCTACATAGTAACCATCGAGAGTTATATATTTCTTCCAATGTTTTTTGATCTTTCGAAGGCCGTTTTTGTAGAACTTCGCACATTTTTCGATCTATTTTCTCCACACTACGGGTTACTTCAATCTGCTGCTTCCCTGAAACCAAACAAATCGATGTTAACAGCTGTAACATCGTGTGCGTAAGGATCTATTAATATGCAATGTAAATTTTATTCAGATATCTGGGTTAGTTCTGAATAATTCAAACGTAACGATATTTTGACATATATAATGTCACATATATATAGAAAATTTTAGAGTTTAAGAAAATTTTATATTCTTTGTGATCAAAATTCAAATATATATCTTTTCCACTTTCATATTTTTAAAAATCTTTTATTGTAATCTACGTTAGACTTAAATTACTCCTAAATATAACTTAATAATATGCCCTCTTTTAATTTCCTTTATTTTTAAATGAATTTCTTTACCCCTGAATGATGTCTTCTGTACACAAAAAAAAGTACTTTTAAGGTAATAGTCCAGTAGATGATGAACATTACTTGTTAATAGGTAATTTTTTCAAAAATAAATAATTTTTTAAAGGCCATTTAAAGACTATGCTACATGGGAAAGAGGAAGTAGATTTTTTTAAACTGAAAAATTTGTCTTTTTACTTTATTGCAATACAAGTTTTAGTAGCAGTTACTGAGTGGAAGCTTTTATAACTGACTTTGAAAAGAAAAAAGCAAAAAAGAGCACCTTTTTCTTAGGTCAAAAATTGCTTCATTATTAAGAAAATGAATTTTTCGATCACTTATGTCTTACACGAATACAGAAATGCGTGAGTCACTTCATATATTAACATTCATTTGGCGGTATAAGTACAAATTTTGATTTAATTTCTCTACCAGTCTCTTCTGTTCTCATTAATGCACGCAAACACAGGCTCGCTTTTCCGCTCAGGCACGTGTTTAGGGCGCAAAGGATTTGGAGGCGCAAAAAAATTGGTGAGGGGGGGGGGGCGAGAAAAGAGAAAAAATTAAAATTGCAGCGAACGTACCACAACTTAGCCAGTCACGTATACGTAGTGTTTGTGCGTGTGCGCGCAAAGTAAAAGATTTGTCAGTGCACTGTACCTGAATGATAATGAGTCAACGTTTGAGGGTGCAGAGACAAGACACTGATACTGTACACAGATTTCCTCTCCTGCCCTCTTTTAACAGTTGATCGTTCGATACTCTCCTCTCCCTTCTATCGGAAGATTAGAAAACTCCTAGTTTGAGTGAGTGATGATTTGTTGTTTCTTTCGTACAGTCGTTTACTTAATGGCAAGCTGCAAAAGTTAACTCGTCACTGACTCTCGTGTTGGTTAGTTGTAACGTTTTCTAAAAAAAACTGGTACACTATGAATTTGGATTAAGTGCATGTGAATAGTTTTGTGTGTTTTAAATAGCAATCGTAACGTAAAATCGTAAATAATAGTACTAAAAAGAAATTGGATTTCACTGCTTTGCTGACACACACAGTAAATGAATTTCAGTTTACTGACACTTTCTTTAATCTTATGACTATAATTATGGACATTGCTGTATATTTTTAAAACAAAATGAATCATCAGAAAAAACCCAGTGGAGCAGAGTTTCTCAAAAGAGCAGCTGAAAATTAGCATAAAAGAAGAAAAAGAACTTAAAAATGTGCCTAAGATAGCAATTTTTTTTTAAATCGGGAGTCTACTGAAACTGGACCAGTGGCCGTGGTAGCCTAGTGGCCATGGTTTTGGATTTGTGACCACGGTTATCATTCAGTCGCGGGTTCGATCCTTGGCTGCCAAAGACCCGTCGTGTAGCCTGGGCTGATGCACGTTAAATCTGTCGGGGCCCAAATTCCTCCTGTTGGTGTGGTGTGGAAGCTAGGAGAGGGGGGTGCCAGCTCAGGTGTCGTCCTCGTCACTTGACCGCGGCTCAAAATTACGAGGTCCGTCGCCAATAGCCCTCGTGTTGCTTCTAGTGCGACTTTAATAAAAAACTAAACTAAAATGAAACTGGACCCTCACATTCCCAAACTTATCAATCCGGTGGAAGTGAAACCCGAAAAGAAAACAATAATCAAGGACCACCGTCAACGTCGCTGACTCAGTCTGCCAACGACTCTAACATTGCTGAGTCTATAACAATTTGCACTCTTCTTGACAGGGGCTTCGTGCAGGAGGACCCGGTTACATGGAATATAAAAGACAATATGTTCAGGTTTCAAAATATTTAATTCGAATTTAAATCAAGACTTAGAAGCAGATTTTCCTAATTCTGAACATTGTTATGAAGGCGTCAAAATTAAATGCAAACTTTTTAAACAAAATTATTTTTGGCGGGCTACCGAATGGAGAGAAGTATAAGAGAGACTGGCTCCTTTGTTTAAAATCGAAAGGCCTGGCATTTAATTTCCATCGCCTTCTCTTCCAGCCTGAGGGAAAACGAGAGGCTTTAGCAACTGGCTGTAACGATGGGAAGAACTCTCGCGCATGAGATGACCAAAGGGCAAATGTGTTGACTTTTACGTTAAGAAAAGGGACCACCTCATTACAGAATGCAGCCCAAAGTCAATATGACAAAGAAGTGAAGTATTAGCGAGATCTCCTTACCAGAGTTGTCCTGCAGTAAAAGTTTTGTCGGCAAGAGGCCTTCCATTTAGGTGCGACGAGCAAAAACTTGGATCTTTATCAAATGAGCTTTTCTTAGGATACCTTGAACTCATAAGTGAGTTTGATCCGTTTCTTGTCCAACATCTGACAAAATATGACAACAAAGATAAAGGGAGTACATCGTATCTGTCGTCTGACATTTGTAGCGAGTTCATAGCCGTAATGGGCAAAATAAGTCTTTCAAGAAATCTTAAAAGAGATCAAACTCGCACGTTTCTTTTTACTAATTATTGACTCTACAGCTGACGTTTCACACACCGACCTATTGGTTGTAGCACTTCAAAACGTTTCTATCAGCAAAGCGTGCACCAATAAATGCCTTGTACGAGTGCTATCAGGCGTCTCTCATAAAGCTCAAGGTATAAAAGAAGCTCTCAACTTGCTTGAAGAATTTTAACTACATTTAAAACACTGTCAGGGCCAGAGTTAGACAATGCTTCAAATATGTCGGGAGGATCCTCAGGTCTTCAATCGAGAATATGAGGGAAAAAATGTCCTTGCTGAATTTTTATCATGTTCAGCCCATTCCTTAAAACAAGCTGGTGGTTTTGCTGCGGAAAAAGCCTGGACTGAAGCTACTGTATTCATTTCTTTTGTTCAAAGACTTTAACAGGTTTTTTTCCCCCATCATCTACTCATAGATGGAATCAGGGCCATTTATAACCTCCTCGGTACCCTAGGCACTTCAAATTTTTACGCCCCCCACTACATCCAGATCACTCCTCTCCTTCAATTCTTTCAATGCCAGTTTTAGTTCGGGTGGGGATTTTCCCTTAACTCTCTTACTCTTTTCCCTTTTTTTGTTTTTGCTTTTTGGAGAGTCTTTCCTTTATCCACCACCTAAGGACTCGCCGTGTCCCGGACTGGAAACCGGCAGTCGTAAGGAAAGGATAGTGGTAGGGTTTGACCTCTCTTGTTCATTTCTTACCTTTCGGCATCACGGACCACCCACCCACCCTTTTGTAAATTAGTACAGTAAATTAATGAAATCGTTTGCAATTACAGTATAGAGTATACATTATTGTATGAACTGTTTTCAACTTGTTAATTATCTTTTTCATCTCTTAACGCTTTACTACCTTTTATTTTTAAATATCCTTATTCTTTGTTGAGTCACTGTCTTTGTACTCGTGCAACAAATGTTTTCTTCAAACTTTGATCATTGCAAAATCGTTGATGACATCATTGTAATCAGTTTCCATTGTAATATCATTTTGAGTGCATAGCAACATCAAATTGTTAAGATTTTCATTTTCCCTAGCAGATCTCATTTCAGTCTTTACTCTTTTAAGGGCAGGAAATCTTTTTCTCTGTTATACAATTTGTCACAAGAGTCAAGTAAATTCTCGACTTCTAAATTTGGGAAGGTACTTTCCGACTTGTTTTTCTTGATGTAGGAAGAAATTCATCTTGTTGTTATATTTTCCACCTTCATATACATTTTGAAATGTTGACACTCTTGCTTAAACCGTTCTTCATAGATGTACTTGGGGTAGTTTTGAGCCAAGTATTTCGCATGTTTTGTCACGTCTTCTTGCTCCTTATCATGAAGATTTCTGAATATCTGGAATCTTGTGTTGAGAGCTTCGTAACAATCCTTTCTTTTATTTAATTGTATAGCGGCAATAATTCGTAGGAAAACTCGAGCTCGAAATCTCTCTCTTGGAGTCATTCTCTCAAAATCTAGATCTCTTTTCCCATTTGAAAAAAAAAATTCCTTTTTCTAATTTTTTCTGGGCTCAGGCACGTTAACTAGTTATACTGCTCTTACCTCGTTATCATCAAAGTTGGATCCTTTTTCAGATAAAAACAAAGATAACGTCTGTAACTCCTTCATAGCGCCAAAGAGATCAAGCTCTTTCTTCTGTAGTATTTCACTGTTTTCGTCCACCCTTTGTAAGATTTTGTCCCAAATCACAGTTAACAAAGTAGTCTTAAAATATCAATATCTATAAGCAGTCTTAAAAATATCAAATAAAACATATAAAATATTAAATTATATAATATTATTCTAAACACAATTGTAATATTCGAGTCCCGTTACATATCTATTTCGAAACAGCAGTCAGCATTAACGTATCATAGATTACAAATGTATCGTATTTACATAAAAAAAAATTTAAAAAAAAAATTAAAATTATTAAGAACTCTAATTCTTATTATTATTCTTTACAAATTAAAAAAAACTCAATTTATATATTTAAAATTAATGAAAATCCAAAAAAAAAAAAAAAAAAAACAAGATTTAAACTTTTTTTTATAACCGGTATAATACATATAAATAATCATATCACCTTCTATTAATAGGAAAATATATTAATTTAATGTAAAGCAAATTTTGTGACAGTAAATTTTTTTGGAAAAAAAGTTTGTTCAAAATTTAACGATTTAAATGGGAAATTAATTTACGTATAAAATAGAATTTTAAAAAATTAATCAATAATTAATCGTAATTAATCATATTATATTTTATATTAAACTAAATATTTAAAAAATCATTATAAACTAAAATAATGTTTATGCAAATCATACAAAAAATTTTATAAATAATTAAATAATCTAAAATTTAAAACGTTAAAACCAAAATAAAAAAAAATCTTAAAGAACCAGAAATTTTTTAGAGAAAGTCAATTGAAAGAAAAGCAAAAATTTACAATACTGCACCGTATTTTGGAATGGAATAATGTGTGCTTATACCGATAATTACTGATCAAATAATCCCACTTCACTGAATTACATTATAAAAAAAGAGGTAACAGACCATAAAATAGCAAAATTCAGAAAATCAAAAGTAGAAATTAGAAGGTAGATGGAGCAATCCTCTTCTGTTGAGCTGGAAACAACATATGAAATATAACTAAGCATCTAAAACATTTTAAAACAATATTCATTAAACCAAAATTTGATTAAAAAAGTAAGCATGTTAGAAAAAAAAATGTAATATCAAAAAATTTCCAGTGATACGCCATCAACAATAATGTTGAAACTTTTTGAAGACTACAAAAACAAATACATAATGGATTCACCGCTTGATTGATTGATTTAAATATACCCAAAAAAATTTATTTGCTAAAAATTACTTAACAAAAGTGAAGAAAAGATTTTAAAAGAAAAGCAAAATTATGTGTATAAAATTATATATGTAGACTTTTCAAATATTAAAGTTTTTTTTTATTCCTTCGTGATTAGATCAAGAAGCTATAATCGTAAGTCCACTCAGCAGTGAAAACTGATGCCAATTTGATTTAATTTGAGATTGGGTTGAATACTTATTTCATTTATCGCTCTCTCATTCAGCATTTTTTTTTTTTTTTTTTTTTTTTTTTTTTTACTTCAGGTTTCGAACAAGGGAAATGCTTGAAATAGTTTGGGCTATGATTATAAAAGAAAATGAAATGGGATTAGAATTTTAATGTTGGGTGATCTTTGCAGAAAAATTATTAACTTTTGATCGTCATATGCAAATACGTAAAGTAGGAAAATAAAGATTAAATGGGAAGTAGAATGTTGGAGGAGGTATGATTAATTTTCCTTGCATTTAACGCTAATATTAAGAGGGAGTCATTGACGAGGGTTTGTGCTCTTGCAAAAATATCGTAATATAAAATCCCACATATCATAGTATATAAATTTCAATGAACAGCAATAATAATAAACAAAATAATAATACTTCTAATATATTAATTGCTATTTGGGAAATAACAATGTAAATTAGTATTAAATCTAACTTCCAGGACCGGACCTATACATTTCTTCCTGTACTTTTATAGTGTTAGATTTGTATTACTGTTAGCATATCAGTGATCTATTGGAAAATGTTATCATATCATCAAATAAAACAATAACCAAATTGACATAAAAATACGTGATACTTTATAACTACGAATGGGAAAATGTGCAAATAATAAATTCATTCTGGCGCCCTTCATGGACGAGTTATAATATTGTTGCATAAATTTTCAGGATTGGATTAAATGCATATCGAAGAAATTAAAATATGAACACTAATACAATAAAATTATTAATAATATTAAACGGCTTAGCAATTAAAACAATATTCCATTAAACAATATTCTGATATAGCATATTATAAATGTGGTGCATCCAATTAACACACTTTATATGGCATCTACATGTTGTATATGAGTCAGAAAAGCGAACTCAAATTTCCAGAAATTTCTCTAACAATATCATTATTTCTACTTTATTTTCAATCACAATTAAAACATGATACGAAAAATGTGAAATGTAGCGCGAATTTTATTATTTTTTAATAATTTTATAATATTTTAATAACGATTTCATTCGAAAAATGAAAAATAGTCTTGAATGCTCTCCAGGAATATAATAGTAAAGAATAATTTATCAACAGTAAAATCATTAATTAAGCGATTGGAGATTAATGAAGCAATCGAATAATCTTTTGAATGAAAATGTGTCTGGGTTTGATTGAGTGCATCAATTTCAAACTGTACACCTGAACATTTTCTTCATTCTATATAAAGGTCTGAAAAAGGAAGGGGGCTTACTTTTCTTGTAATCGGGTTTTGAAATTCCTCATACATGACTCAGTCACCAAGATTGACATCTGCTTTTTAAAATCCTTTGTCAAATTTTATTATTTTTTATTTTATTTATTTATTTGATAATATTGCTTAATTCTTTCCTTAGCTAATTTTTTTGCTTTTCCTGCAGTAGGGCATGTTTTATTTTCAGTTATTGAGAGTTTAAAAAAAAGAAAATTACCACTCTCTTTTTTTAAATAGGCTGGTGTAGAGCCTATTAAAATATGTGGAGTTTGATTTTATTGAGGGGTTACTTTTTCTAAAATTTTTGTCCAAATGTCTTTGCTTGAGTTATAATTAATTTCACATTTTAAGCAGGTAATAATGGTTTTATTTACACTTTAAATTTTTTCATTTGTCTATGATCTGAGAGAATCGATTAATAATTAAATGATTTTATTATATTTCTTAATAAAAATTTATATTTTAAGGAAGTAAGAAAACAGTATTTCAATCACCTAAAACTTTTTCGGGCACATGATTTTGAAAAATTTGTTGTAAGCAATTAATATAAGTCTGTGTTATTGCCTATTCTTTGAAGGGAAAAACCAAATATGCCTGGTTTCATGATCAATAATAACAAGTAACTAACTGAGTTATAGAAACATAAACCACCTACACTATCTATTATCAATAGTCTAAAGGGTTTTTCACGCAGAGAAAGGAATTGCATCGGTCCATATTTTTCCTGGTGTGACTTCTTGTTTGTCATTTTTCAGTGTTTAACATATTTTTTAATATCAGTAAGAATTTTAATCGAATTATATTGACGTGATATAATCTTTAACATAGTAACTATAACTGAGTAACCAAAAATTTCATAGCTTCTTTCTATTAGTTTCACTTGTAAATATACTATACTTTTTCATAACCAAAACACCATCTCTTTTAGAACTTTCAGGTACTAAAACATTTTCTGGATTTTGAAAGTGTATTATTTCATTAATATCTAATAAAGGCTCTAGTGTTGTATTTATTAAATGATCATCAGTATAACTTCTTGTTAACGTATCAGTTTCAATGTTGGTGCTTCTTTTCTTACATTTTATATCAAAACCATACAAAGAGACTTTTAGAGACCATATAAAAAGCCTACCTTTGGGATTTAAATTTTTTTTAAACCTAAATAGTACATTATAGTTTGTATGCTCTGTAAAATGAGATCCATGAAGGTAATAATGAAAAATATCAAAACCATCAATTATCGCTAAACTGTAGTTCATTTATTGTACAGCTGATTACATAATTTCTCAGTCTCCTGGAGTAGTTCCATCAGGTCTTCCTTTTTTAGCAATAGCTGTTCTGGTTTTCTTAGATGTATCTACATGGACATGACGAGTGTAACTTGGATCGAATGAGGTGAAAATAGATTTCAAATTAAGCAGTCTTCTTAAGCAGTTCTTTAAAATATTGTTGGTTTTCTGAAATCCAATTCCATTTTTGATCTTTTTCAAGAAGATTATTTAAAGCTATTCTTACTTTTGCATATTGAGGAATGAAATACTCTATGATAAACATTATAATAAACCAAAGAATCTGTGAGTCTTTTGCATTTCTATGAGGCAAGAATTTTTTTTTTTTTTTCATTATCTCTACATTTGTAATATTGGGTCTGTACGATCCTGTTTTATTTCATAACCCGGGAAATAAATAGTGTCTTGTCTAAATTTACACATTTAGACTTTTAATGTAATGTATTTTTAGTTTCACAAATTTTTAAAAACTGTGTATTCCATAAAATCAACCAATCAATCGATCAAGTAGAATTGGCGGCAAACAAAGGGACGCCATTTTGAGAGACACAAATATCGAGGCAAACAGTTGAATGATGAAGGTAACTCAATAATAATAACCCAGTTTATGTTTCTTGATCTTATAACATGTATATTTCAATTTTAAGGGACTAGTTTAATTTAACTAATTTATATATTTTATGATTTTTTTGGTTTATATTTTTCCAGATAATTTTATTGATATAATTAGGATTTTAATAATTTTGATTATAGGTTTAAATTTTTTATAAATGTTTTGATTAAATAATTTATATTTCTTCACCTGTTCTGACGATGACAGAATATACATTGGGACAGAAAATCTTTTTTTAAAACAAAAAAATATATTTGGGTTTGAAAAATGACTGAATCCTTTTTCCTTATTCATTTGATAAAGTTTCGTTTGCTCATTTATATTTGTACTGATAATAGAAAATGTGCTTTAAGTACTACAAAACCCATGTTTACTAATGAAGTAACAACACCGAAATCTCGAAATGAAAGGATATCGAATGGAGAATTGTCCTGTAACTGCTTTTGTACGGTCGAGATGACAACGACATGATTCAAAATTTATAATATTTGAAGATTTTGAGAGCAAAATTCATAGTTATGCTGTAATATTTTCTTGTAAAACAATTGCTTTTAAGCTTTTTATTTCACAGTTTTTCCTAAAATATAAATGAGCTCTTCTTCATAATATTCAATGAGTCTTTCTTTTATTCTGTTTTTAAGCAATACACTATTTTATTTACTTAAAATACTAATTTATGTATCATTCAAACTTTTTGAAATAGGAGTCGGTTGTTGATTAAGACCAACTTTTTTTTATTTGATTGAGTAATGATTCGAGATTAATTCCACATCAGAAATATCTCTCTGACTTTAATGAATTTTAAAATAAAGAATACCATTGGCAAAAGTAAATAAAGACAGAGTTAGATAACGTTCATCACTTATTTAAAGTTTTTAAGCTCAAATTACCATTTCTTAGTTCAAATTAAGAAAGAAATATAAATTCGAAAAAGAAAAGATTAACTTCTCTGATAATCCGATCAAATAGTTCCTTTTTTTTATAGAAATGTTTCAAAAAAAATCATTTTCTCTGTAAAAAAATATCCAGATGTAAAAAGTGATAAAAAGTATGCCTATGAAGGCCGGAAGGAGGGAAAAATCGTTCTTTCTAGATTTCTTATCTCCCAAATCCGAATATGATATTCGAGGCGATTTCGTGCAAACCTTATCGCCCCAAAGAAATGCAGGAGAGGGTGACCCTCTCGCATTCCGCAGCAATTTCACCCTTTTCGATCAAGAGGCACGTGACTACTTTTCGAAACGACGAGCGACAGGCTTTTAATGAGGTCCTGACCCCTGTCCGTCCTGCAGTGATGCAATCGCTCCCAGCATGGAATCAGCTTCCTTTGAGGTTTCAAATAGGATTTGTTCCCCTCGAAAACGCAACTACCTTGATTTAATTAAACTTTGATCGATCCACATTTACATCCTTGTTAAATGGATTACCTCGTTTCTTATTGTTACCGAACATGTGTAGAAAATAAAACTTTGTTAGTAGAATTTAGCAAAATGACTGGAGGAAAATAGATTATAGAAGTATAAAAAAGTGTTAAATTTCATTTCATTTACAATGTAACAACAGTATCACAATAGAGCTATTGTTCGCCAATGTAATAGCAGTAAACAACCATAAAAACACTCTAGTTTTTCGGATACATAGGTGTTTGAGTTCTTTGAAGCAAGCAGATGGTAGTTCGATAGGTTTTTTTTCCAGGGTGCTTCAAAAAGCACTTGTATTTGAAGATAAATGGCATCATTACGATAAATTGTTGTTGCCATTGAGCGCTGCCATCTGTTAAACGGAGCCGAAACAAATCTGACATTGATTCATAAGTTCGTTTCGATTTGGTAGCCATTTGCTACCAAATCAAAATTTCATTGCTACTTCGTCGAATTTTCGGCATCATTTTGCGTCGAATTGTCTCCGTCGGTGAGACCTGGATTCTTCTTTATACACCGGAAATCAAACAAAAATCAAAACGTTTGTTGCTTCCGGTGAGTATGCTCTAATGAAGGCGAGGAGGATCTCATCGGCTTAAAAAGTTATAACGAAGAATTTTTGAGGAGCGAAAAACGTCATAATCACGAATACAAATAAATAAGACAGCTGTCTAGTGAGTCACGAGGCTTACTAAATACAAACTATTTTCGATGCTATTAGCGTTATCTCTTGGATTTTCTACGGTCTCATTGAACTCCGGCCATTTACCATAATAAGTCCGGGCAACCAATTGCGTCAGATGACGTATTATCCTTAGGTCCATAATAAAGCCTTGACAATCTCCAAAACAAACGGAAGTCTTTGATTCATGCGTGATTTAACAGATATTATAACAGGAGAGCCAACGAGATAAATAATTGTTTCCCGACACAATCACATTAGAATTATTTCTGAAGATTATTACAGAATTTGTTTAAATTTCTTATAGGTCAATTAATAGAAAAGAAAATACATGTTGTTAAATTTGCAGATGAAATAGAAGAGAAAATGCGCTACGTACAATTTATTATATCATTTCGTATGATTTCATCTATTCCATCGATTCTAATTTTTATACCGAGTTCATTTTAATTTCGCCAAAGTTGTGCAAATAAGTTAGAATTAAAGAAAGAGTTTCATTTTTTTCCTATGCAAGCTTTTTCGCTGAGAAATCGAGAAAGCAGATGATAAACCAGATGGGAAAAAATGGCACCTCGAGAAAGAGGGTGAGGAGAAATTTATATCAACTGAAGTCTCGGGTAGAGAGTGAGAAAGTAATGAAGTTCTGATTGCTGACGTTGGTAAAGATAACCTGAATCTTGATTAAATTTAGATTTAGTATAACAGAGAGAGAGAGAGAGAGTTGCATCTTATATTTTTTTCCCTAATGTATATCCTATTCACTTCAAGTAATGTCTTTAGGTTAAGAAATGAAAATAATTTTAATGAATAAAAGAGCAATTAAATTCTTAATTGATTTCTTGATGGCTTGGACATTTTAGCAGAAATTAATCCAAGTTAATCCGCATGAAAACTCCTAAACGCTCATTATCACCATATAACATGTAATTGCAGTTTCATTTGGCTTCAAAATGAGAAAAAAATCAACCCCTTTTGACTTACCTTTAATTAGTTTACCTGTACAAAACTAGAACCCCACATTAGCCATACAGATAATTATACAAAAATAGTTTTATCCTAAAAGATAAATCCTTAAATGTGATAAATGCGGCCTTTTACTTAAAAATTAAATAATTAAGAAAATAATTTTTAACCTGACTATATTCCATCATCTGATTCACAAATAAAAAGAAAAAATTGCATAATTATTGTTCTTAGTTATTAAAACAAAATATTTGCCGACGAAGGGTAGATTTTTTTCCGCTGAACTCTACATACTTGTCATCAAAAGTCTTAGTTTGAAAATATATTTATAATGCCCGTGTTTAAATACCACATTTTAAAATATATTTTACAATATACACACTTAAATAATTCTGAGAATCGTAGTAATTTGTAGAATCCCTCAAATCAAAAATTACTCACAATCAGGGAGAGAGATCAAAAGAACGACCTAAAACGACTAGTTCTTTCGAACTAGCTCATCTAAAAGAGCGAGAACACGTGCTTCAGGGGTACGCCAGAAACCTGTTCTTTGCTGCTCTGAATTATGCAGAGATGTTTTCTCCTTTCTGTTTTCCCAGGTCTATAATCTTCTATAATATGATGTATTACGCTAGGCAGAGAAGCCCGAAGATATTACCAGCATTTTTATCCCAGACCCGTTTTCGTACAAGAAGCGAACAAACGGGTGCCGAAACACCGATCTACTAGCTGCTGAATCTCTATCTACAAACTGGGCCAGCGACACATCCATACCCCTACACAGTTCCTCGAATAAAGTCATTACCGATCAGTTAAATGATGAGCCTACGATAGCGTTCACCGCGGCGAGATTGAAAAAGAACGAAAGAACTAGATCGAACGGCTCCAGAGAAACTAAAGTGATGAAGAAAATTTCCACCGAACGTGCTCTTTCTGCAGGGAGTAAAAAGGCCTGGCAAAGCAGTCTTGGAACTAGAAAACCTGTTTTGGTAGGTCTTCTGGAAGACCTACCAAAGCAAGTGTAGGAACGGTAAAGATTAGGGTTCGAAATTAAAGGGGTCGCTCCGACCAGTGGGATTTCTATTCTTTACCCATTTCTTGCTCAATTTCTATACTCAAATAGAATCAAAAGCTGAAGAGTTTTACATTTAATTATACTTTTTCTAATTTGTTGTTATTTTTGAGTTTATAAACCAACTCTGAAAATGTTCAAATTTTTATTACATGTAAATTAAAAAAAACATGCATATGATATACATAATAATATTTTTTTAATGTATTTTAGGGCTTCTTATAATATACGACTAACTTATAGATATTTTGCTACAAGAGGTTTGCTTTTATATATATATATATATATATATATATATATATATATATATATATATGAATTTGATCAAATCTTGGAATGTGTGTGTGATTTACAAAAAAAAATATATATAAAAATTTTCTCTTTGTTTTGATTCTTATTACTGTGTATAAGGAGAGCAAACAAGAGTAGAATAGAAATTTAAATACTTAATATATTTCACATGTACCTTTATTAATTTGTTCCTTTTATTAAAAAATAGTTAATAATTAACACAGTTTTCTGCACTTGGTATTTAATTTTTGTCGGTACTGCACAAACTAAATAAAACATTTATATATTATTTTGCGTATTTCAGCTAGAGTGCAATATCTTAAGCATTGAAGCATCAAAAGCAGATTTTTAATTAATTTTAATCTATTGAAATATTAAAGGTTTTTGCCGAAAATTTGCTCTATATGATATAATACGATTTCACAATCGTTTTTACCTGCAGTTACTTCAGTCGATTTATTCATTTTGAACGTCTAAATATATAAAAAATACTAATTGAGAAAATACTTAAGTTACTTTATTTTCACTATCTCACTTGATAAAATTTTAAAATATAATGTTCTATGTTTAATATTAACTTTGAAAAAAAAATGACTTTTCCTAAAAGGCAATCAATTCCTATTTTTCTTCAAATATGTAAAGTAATCATATGTAGTAATTATATAGTGTTAAATTCATTAGATTATGTTCAAAGTATCTTAAGAACAAGTAGGTTAAAGAACTGTTCTTTAAAAAAAATGAATAACCGGCAAGAACAGTTCATCCAAAAGAACAGAAATTCTCATACATATTCACTATATTTGCATTGAGCAATTTACGGCATTCTGTAAAATTGATGCAATAGTGAGTCCAAATATAAAAGGTTTTGTTTTTAGAATGCTATACATTCCTGTTTAATAATTTACCTTTACATCTGTACTTGATGGGGGTGGGGGAGTAATTCTCCGTTAGAAAAAAAAAAGTCCCCTACTTTAATATCTGTAGCACTAGTAAGCGTTTACAACCGAAAGACAGTGAGTAATTTATAACTAAAATAAAAAGAACCTTTTTTTTTAATATATTTATAGTTTTCAATGAGAAAAGCATTTGTAATAACACATTTAATGTTAAGACCGTTAGGATACCCTGGGAGTGCTCACCTATTCCAACAAATGGAATCTGAGCTCGGACATATATGAATGAATGTTAACCTTAGCTGCTCAACAAAGATTCACGGGACTCAAAATCTCTACTTATTAATTACGAGCTCATTATTTGTCGAACTTGGCTTTGAGGAACGATAGAGTTACGTTTATTTTTTTACACCCATAAGATGGAAAACAATGCAAAATCTCGAAGGTATTCTTTGGGACAGAAATCTCTTTCGTAAAAGAAAATTTAAATAATCATCCATCAAAATATCTGGAAAATTATTTTATTTCGTTAAATATTAAGCTCTTAATCTGTGTTAATACAAAAATATTTGGTATGACAATTTGTATAGTATTTATAATCTTACTGAAACCTTATAGATATTTCAAAATATTAGAAATTAATAAACTGCAGATCGCTTCTCAGTCATAATATACGTATATCATTAGGAAGTTCACCCTTGAAATATTTGAATCAACTTATCCTAGGTTTGGTTGGAAAATTAAATTCGTCCAAGAACTTTATAATAGTCTGCCGGTGACGGACTGTGAAATTGCGAACTACCATCAAAAGAGACTATATTAATACCTCTTTCTCCTAAATTTTTTCATTCAGTGCGGACATACCCTTATTGTGTGTGTCAGCAGAAATTAAACATTCAAATAAAATATTACTATTAATAGAGAGCTTCACTCATCGATCGCTTAAGCTAGTCAATCTTCTGGATCTGCTGTGAGTGAGTGATAGTGAAGTTTATTGGCGCAAGAGCCAGATGAGGCCATACTGCGCCAAACAAAGTAAATATGTGATCTAGACGTGAAAAAAAATGGAAGAAAGACACAAATTGATTAACAAGAAGGAGGGTCGAAAATACAGAAGGATCGCTAGAATATCCCGGGGGCGCGTCACCCGTGTTTACCAAAGACAGTAAACCCCATAGGAAAGAAAAAGATCACTAGGGTCCCGGATCTTCTATTGGAGATCAAGTTTGGATCGGTAAGTCATCCTGTTCGATGTTCTATACATGCGAAAAACACAGTAGAAACACGGAATGTTATGTATTTTGGAACACATAAGCATTGTTTGTTTTATTTGGCTTAAAGCTTTGCGGTCATATTTGTTCATTTTATTATGAAATAGATTTTTCACCGATTGCTCATTAATGCCTAACACGAGAGCTACTAGTAGAATGCCCTGAGGGACGAAGCGCCCCCCAAAAGGGTTTAGAACTACAAACCAGCCTCTCGAGAGACAATCATCTCTATGTTCAGCATTTATTGTCTAAGAAAAACTTCTCAACAACAAAGGGTGAGATATAACAGTACATGTTGGAACATATAACAAATGATATTACATATTTACGAGATTCTAAGTTAAATAAGAGTTTGCAATGTGTTTAGAGATCAGGAAATGTATGTGACAAATAAAAAATTAACGGTAGGATTTTCTTGCAGAAATAAGAAGTATGACAGATGACGTATTATTGGCTAAATGGTACTGAACAAAAAGCATCCACAAACTCTTGAACTAAAAATGAAGTCTTAGACAAAAACATACACATATATACTAGGTAAACAATTACAAGTTCACGGTAAAAAAAAATCTGAAATGTTCTGAAGTGCAATAAGAACTTAGTTGAGTAATTTTACGAGCCGTAAGAATATAGGATTTAAACTTGAAATGCAAACTAGAGTTTTCCCACACGGACTTCAGCAAAATAGGTCTCACTTCAGCAACAAAATAATGTAAACGAAAACCTTTGGTTAAAGGGCAAGAGAGAATACGCAGTGGTCAGCTGCTCCAACAGAGCCACATGAATATGAATATTTATTTTTCAAACGGAAACGATTTAAATAACAAACGAAAGGACCATGGCCAATTAAGAAGCGAGGAATAAAACTTGAATCGGAATTTAAAAAATTCGGATTTGGTCTCGGAGTATAGAATTTGACACAAATACCGGTATTATCCATAGTTGACCCCTAGAACTCCCAATCAGAAAGAAAAACTTATTTCTTACAAATCTGAATTATATGAGACTGAGAGGCAGGGACATTCATTCCCTCATCATCAGTGACAGCGAGTTTTGCAAATGAATGTGCAGTTTATAATAATTTACGAGGTGAGCCCGCCCCGGTATAAGTTGTAAAAATCAGAATAAAATACCAATTTTTCTATAACGATATTAATAATAACTGGTTTATTTCTGGTGTTCTGCAGTTGCCAATATTGGTGATAAACTGTTGGTATAGATAATAACTTTGAAACTTCTTGTGAAAGGCCTTGTAATTTTTAAGTCTCGGTCAAATGATAAGGGCGACACATGAGCTGAGCACCTCCACCATCAAATTTCCGCATTATACAGATGGAAGATCTTGCATCCTCGACTGATTTAACTTGCATCAGCTCCGTACAAGGCAGGACTTGAACTCACGACTCGACTGAAACAAAGCTGGCAGCGAGATCACGACCATGTCCGTGACTCAAAAGTAGTCAAAGTAGTAAGTCCGTGAATCAAAGCTACCGTGACTTAATCTGAAATGGAGGCTATTGAAAGTTAAGACAAAAACAAGCGTTAAAAAAGTGATACCTTTTTCAAAATTCTTTATTAAGATATATTTTTTTGGCAATACCAGACCATATTTTTTATTTTAGATAATTTACTGGCAACGGATATGAAATATAGAATTGATTTTGGTTCCAAGAGGTAAAGACGAACGTGGAAAAATGGTGCTTGTGTAAAATTGTGTATCTAATTTATATTTGAAAAGATGTGTGCAAATAAACGTGATGTCCTGAAAACAAGTCATCTTTATTAATAGTCTTCAATACGGCACAGACTATTATTTGGAGGTTCCACCGAGATAGTCGAAATTCAGATGTGTTTGTTCGAATGGCGGTAGTGCTGGCCTCCACAAGAAGAATTGGAGTGCGTACCTCAATCAAATAATGCTGGTCTTCTGAGTTTCTAAATTGGAAATGAAGATATTTTGAATGGCCTGAAGAAGTTGTTTAGTAAAATTACCTGATGCTGAATTTGTTTTTTCCTTTTGCACGAAGGATTATCTGGTAGTGAAAGTGATTCGATTTCAAGCGCCATTTTTTTTCCTTCTGTGGACTGTTTTCTGTGCTGAACATCATATGCTGCATTTACTTATTCAAGAATTAGTATCATCTTTTCCGAGTGGCTTAGTTATTAATTTTATAATTGATTATTATATGTATGAATTTGTTTGGGGAAATGTTTTTTTTCGTAGCCAACCAAGCTTAATATAATTATATAAGGTTGCCAAACTGGTAACGTTTTGTTAGTTCTCGCTAACCAGGCATAATACAACTATAGGGTTGCCAAACTGGTAACGTTTTTCTTTGTAGCCAACCAGGCTTAATACAATTTTATAGGGTAGCGAAACTGGTAACGTTTTGTTTATAGTTCTCGCCAACCAGGCGTAGTATAATTTATTTTTTACACATTGCTGTAGATTTGTAAATTTTATATTAAAATAGTGCATTACGAAATTTGTGAGTTATTTATGGTAGTAAATAATATTTTATGTATTTCTTAAAGTCTATATAAGAGTTTTTACTGACTGGGTGAGACATTTGTGAGTTTCTTGAAGGTTATTGTGATTTATTATTTTCAGTATTAATACTACTTCATGTATATATAAGATATTTTGAATTATTTAATTTTACTTTTTCTTTTTGTGTATTCTTGAAGATAATTGTATTTAAAGCATTTTGAGATACAAAAAAATAGATTGTTTGTTTGAGAAGTGACAATTCAGTTCTTTAAAATTATAGTTATTGATATTAGCACAATTTTTGATAGAGAACATTTTAAATTTGTAGTTAAGATTCTCCAACATGGCATCCTTAGCTAGAAATAGGAAACAGGATTTACAAGTGTTAGCTGAAGAATTGGGTTTGAACGTAAAAACTGAATTTAAAATTTTTCATTTATATAAACTGATTGTTGAAAGTCCCAATTATTATGAGGAATTTACACTTGGAGTACTTGGTGCCATTAAAGAAGAACTGGAAAGTAAGGAAAAACTGGAAAAAGAAGAAAGGGAAGAAGAACGAGAGAAGGAAAAATTGGAAAAAGAAGAACGGGAAAGGAAGGAAAAACTGGAAAAAGAAGAACGGGAAAAGAAGGAAAAACTGGAACTGAAATTAAGAGCTACAGGTATACTACCCGGAAATCCCATGCAGTTATCTGATCAACCTGTGAAAAACAAAATTCATGATGTCGTGCCACGTTTTAATCCTAAAGAAGAAATTCCCGATTCCAAAATTGATGAAGAGATTTTACCACCATCTAGTGAAGATTTTGCAATCAAAGTTAATTTGAAGGAATTCTGTACAGAACCACTTGCAGTCCCACCAGTAATTGTCCATGCAGAAAATGTTGAACCTGAAAACAGGATTGAAAATATTGAACAAGTTCCAGAAAGGCATATTCAGCGTGAACTGAATGAAGATTGTTTTTGGTGAAATGAATGAAAATCCTGAACTGAACAATAAGACAGATCAGAATGTCTCTTTTGCTAGGTCTAAAACATCAAGTTCAGAAGAAGGAGATAATCAAGATAACACTAGTTATTCAAAAAGAAAAAACTGCTGTAAAAAATGCATTCTTCTAAGATAATTTGCTCAAAATATTTCGTAAACTTCCCTAAATCTGATGAAAGTGCAACTATCGATAATGACAAGGTATATGAGACTAGTAAATGTGAAGAAAATGAATTAAATTGTAAGAAAAAGAGAAATTCCTTTAAGAAAAAGCGTATCTTTTTTGATATTTTCAGAAAGAAGTTTTCAGGAACTGAGAAGCGATATTCTATTACAGAGAAAGAGTGCGCTGCCAAAGAAATTGCTGTGAAGAAACTACAATGTTATTTGGAGGTTCCAAATAAATTCATCACCATGATGGACCATACTATTTTAGTTTGGCTTAAAAATAATGTGAAATTGAATCCACAACTTATGAGTTGGGCAATGACTTTACAGTCTTATAATTATATGGAAGTTCCTGGCAGTGGCAAGAGTCATAAACATGCAGATAATTTAAGTCTCACTCCATGGCCTGATTAGAGAAATTATATTTAAAATAATATACTTTCAGACTTTGAGTATCGGCATTTACTACTTTACAATTTGGCTTATTGTTTGTATTGTTTTAGCAACTTTCTTCACCACAAATTGTATTTAATACGTATTCATAGTAAATTTTCAAAAGCTGCTTACCAATGAAAAATTTGGGTTTTCTAATGTTATATTTGCTTTTGTATTTTTCTTCATTATAAATTATTGCTTTGTCTAATGTGATGATTATGGATATTACTTTTATTATGTATTCTATTTTATGTTATAACAACTTTTTGTATAGATTTTTATAAAAGGGTTTTAATTAGTAGTATCTGCTGCAGACTAACAGTTCCATTCAATACCTAGTGGAATTAAAAACATAAAAAAATAGTATTTAGAATTGTGAATTTTATATTGTAATTTTCAGTTTATTTCTGTTTGTTATTTACTGTATTTAAAAAAAAGGTGCTTTTGAGTTTTTGTTACGTCAATTATTTTGGGAGAAAGCTGTATACCTGTATGTATTTATGTAAGAGATATTCTTCTTATTCTATATGTATGTTTATTATTGATTTTTTATGTAATTTGAGGAATTTAAGCTTAGTATATGAAATGGTATTGTTATAAGAGAACTATTTTATAAAAAAAATTATGTTGGTAAGCAAATCAAATTTCCTGAAATAGGAAGAAACAATAATTTAAATTTCAAGAAACTTTAATTTAAAAAAATTATTAAAGATTATTTCGGAGGGGTGGGGGAGAGGTTGTGACATATTCAATTTTTAAAGGCAAACGATTTAATCTTAATGTGATACTTTTTTTAAAGATATTATCTGTTCAACTTTTAACGGCAAACGATTTAAACTTAATAAAGAATATTGAAAAAGGTATCACTTTAAGATATATTTTTTTGGCAACACCAGACCATATTTTTGATTTTAGATAATTTACTGGCAACGGATATGAAGTATAGAATTGATTTTGGTTCCAAGAGGTAAAGACGAACGTGGAAAAATGGTGCTTGTGTAAAATTGTGTATCTAATTTATGTTTGAAAAGATGTGTGCAAATAAACGTGATGTCCTGAAAACAAGTCATCTTAATTAATAGTCTTCTATATATATATATAAACGAAAATAGACAGTAGAATTTTAAAAAATGATGCCATTATTTTCAACGTGTATTTACACCACGGTATAATTCATGTTTTTGTTCATGAATATTCTGACAGGATCCAACAGTACGAAGTGAAAATTTTATTGAAAATAGCATTTGATTTTATTTTTTTTATCAACGTCGCACTAGAAGCAACACACGAGGGCTATTGGGGACGGACCTCGTAATTTTGAACCACGGTCAAGTGACGAAGACGACACCTGTGCTGGTACCCCCCTCTCCTAACTTCCACACCACTCCAACGGGAGTATTTTGGGCCCGACAGATTTAACTTGCATCAGCCTCGCCTACACGTTGGGTCTTTGGCGGCCAAGGATCGAACCCGCGATTGAACGAAAAGAGCTGGCCACGAATCCGAAACCAAGACCACTAGTCTACTACAGCGGCCAAAATAGCATTTGAATACCATTATACGTTACAAACAAAATGTAGAAGAGTATTATCTTAATTGAAAAAAAAAGTGATATCTCCATCATTCCTATTCTTGTTGTATCCGACTGCTGCATTCGTTTCCTTTGTTTTCACGCGTTAATTGTGGAAGATAGCAACCTGTGCTTGGAGATTACATTGAAGAAGCGTCCTGGCTACTTTCACATCTTCTCCAAAATGAAACAGAACCTTAATGGACACCCCTTTCTTTCAGACGATGCAGTGAAACAGTTATTAAAAACTAGAGACGACAACCACCCGCGGAAATCTTCGGTGAGCTTGCCCGACTTGTTATGTGTTAGCGGAAGTCCGAGAAAAGCGATAAATACCATCGACAGAGTTGACTCAATAGCCCAGGGGGAACTAAGGCCTTCTTTTGAAGATTAATCCAAGATAACCTGCTATTTGTCTTAGTGTATCAATTCCTCTGCCAAACACCTTAAAATTCGAATCAATAGAATCCAGCCGCCATAGTTTTGGTGTTTCTCTTTTCCAAATAGTAAATTTTGTTCAGTCGCGGGTTCGATCCTTGGCCGCCAAAGACCAGCCGTGTAGACGGGGCTGATGCACGTTAAATCTGTTCGGGGCCCAAAGTCCTCCCTTGGCGTGGTGTGGATGTTAGGAGAGGGGGGTGCCCGCTCAGGTGTCGTCCTCGTCGCTTGACAGTGGTTCAAAATTACGAGGTCCGTCGCCAATAGCCCTCGTGTTGCTTCTAGTGCGACGTTAATAAAAAACTAAACTAAACCAACTAGTAAAAGGCATAGCAATAAAAATCTCCTTTACTGGATTTTTTTCATCCATTCTAACAATACGAGAAGCCCAGTTCATTCGTTTCTCTTTAATGCATTGAATGATATCAGGCTCATTAAGAATTCTATAAATATCAGAATTCAAACGTCTTCGCCGTAGGCCATTTTCACTTACGCCACCGAGAACACTTCTGAAAACATTTCTCTCGGAAACTGATTTTGTATTCTCCATTTTTTGTTAGAGACAAAGTTTCCGAGCCACAAATAAGATACTTTGTTTTTCGAGAAAACGAGATCTCAATAATGAACGGAATCCGAAGAACATTTTGTTGGCCAAAGTTTAGTTTAGTTTTTTATTAATGCCGCACTAGAAGTAACCCGAGGGCTATTGGCGATGGACCTCGTAATTTTGAACCACGGTCAAGTGACGAGGACGACACCTGAGCTGGCAGCCCCTCCTCTCCTAACATCCACACCACGTCAACGGGAGGACTTTGGACCCCGACAGATTTAACGTGCATCAGCCTCTGCTACACGGCGGGTCTTCATCGGCCACGGACCGAACCCGCGACTGAACGAAAACCGCCGGCCACGAATCCGAAGCCATGACCACTAGGCTACCGCGGCCATCTTGTTGGCCAAAGAAATACGATGTTGCATTTCACATGTCATTTTTTGCGTTAACCATATATCCAAGTTGAATAAATAAAAAAAGTATACGCTGTAATGTTCATGAGAGTAAATTTTAAATAACTGTGTGTATTGCCCGATAGTGTTTTCATTACAGGCGTATACTTGATTTTAGACCAATTTATTGTCCATCTCATACAATTCGCAGCAATTTCTGAAGAAGAGAATGCTTCTCTCAAAGTTGGAACACTTCTAGCAATGATATCAATATCATCAGCGTAAATCAGTGGCCGAACTGATTTACAAATGTTTCTGCAGTATTTAAGTCGGGAATAACTTTTTACAGTGCAATATCGAAGAGAACTCATGAAAGAGTCACCCTGTCGAACATCATTATTAACACTTAGGGCCTCTGAGCCATCCATGAATTTAATTTTACAGCTGGTGCCCCTCAGTGTACATATTACAAGTCTAATAAGTTTACTTGGAATTTTAAATTCATGCATTGATTCCATTAGATGCGTTTCCTACTTACACTATCGAATGCGGATTAAAATCAATAAACACATGATGAGTGTCAATACCATATCCAATAGATTTTTCAAAACTCTGACGAAAGAGGTAGACACTAGGTCAAAAGTGAATAATGCATTATGTAGAGAATACATGTAACTTTCGGATACAACACGAATTTTGAAAATTGGGTGACAAATAAAATTAATTATGGTCATGGAGGTAGTACGAGTATCTTTCAATCAAGCCTCTTATACATTTGGGGTGTGGTATGATTTTCAAATGGTACACAAATTTCCATATCTGAGTGACATTTATAATATAAGATCTCGAAGGCAAAAAACTTCCCTGAAAGACACGTTCAAGCATAGAGCGAATGGTCTTGACTTCTTGAAAAGCAAAAATAATAAAAGTTATGATTAAAATTAACATGAAACAAATGTTATGCAACGCACAAAATTCTATGTACATTTTTTTTTCTAGAATGATTTGCTTCCTTTATTGTGGAGTAAAACTGACAAAAAATGTTTATTTTCATGATATTTATTATATATATATATATATATATATATATATATATATATATATTCTATAATATGTTAAGTTAAGTTATATGCATTCGAGTTTGCCTTTTCCTGTAGTGAAGCATGAGTTTCAAAAGATTTTTAGGGTAAAATATTAATAGCAGAGAATAAGAGATTTATTTTGTGAAACTTAATTTTCACCTTACACATTGAAATGACTGTTTAAAAATAGCTGACGTATTAATTATCTGACATATTCTCAAAATTCATTGGTTGATTTCTTTTCGTTTTGTGACTTCGTGAATCTAAAATAAAAGTTTATTAGAAGATAATTCAGGACAAATAAATAAATACAAGAACACTATACATAACACACACAAAAGCCAATTTATTTTCTTACATCTTAAAACTTTTTTTCAATTCTCATTTTAATTTCTACTCAATCACATGTTTTAAAAGTAATAAACAATCAATACAGTGATTTCTTGCAAAATCAACACAAATATTAAGGGAGTTTTAAGAAAAGTTTTGAAAAAAAAAAAAAAAAAAAAATGGCACAGCGTACATAAAATATTTCACAATTAAACTCGCTAAAAATATTCCCCTTAAATAATAATCTTGGCTATATGATTAACAAAACTAAAAGGCATTTAAAATTAATACACTAAAAAATTCAAAACACTGATATCACATGATTTGCACACAACAATGCATTCGAGTTTAAGCAACTCAAAGAAATTTCGGAAAAACAAAATTTATGTACAAATAATTTCATTACAAAAAATATTTTAAAAAGTATATTAGTTGAGAATAAATTCATCCAAAAAAATTTCATAGCACCACATATTTTATCACCTATATAAATATTTCATACACCACAAATGTAATAAAATTTCTTTTTCAACATGTTAAATTTTAAAGATACAAAAAAATTGAAAGCAAATTCATCAAAATTCTGTAATGCATTAACAGTCAAAAAAAAAAAAAAAAAAAAATTTAGAAACTGATTATGACGAAAAAATGGAAAATATTTTATTCATAATAAAAAAGCATCTGATTGAACAACAATTCTTACTTTATAGTAATTTTTGATGTGTTTCAATCCCCAATGCTTGATTACGACTAAAGTAGAGACCCGGTTTAGTTTAGTTTTTATTAACGTCGCATTAGAAGAAACACGAGGGCTATTGGCGACGGACCTCGTGATTTTGAACCACGGTCAAATGACGAGGATGACACCTGAGCTGGCACCCCCCTCTCCTAACATCCACACCACACCAACGGAGGACTTTGGGCCCCGAACAGATTTAACGTGCATCAGCCCCGGCTGCACGGCGGGTCTTTGGCGGCCAAGGATCGAACTCGCGACTGAACGAAAAGCGCCGGCCGCTAGTCCACGACCTTGACCACTAGGCTACCGCGGCCCCAAGTAGAGACCCGGATTTATTAAAGACTATGAAACAATCATCCCCATCCCTGAATCGCCTTTCCTCATCATGAAATTTTCGTATGAAATGAATTCAAATATTGTAAACATTTTGGATGATTCGAAAGTACTCATTGATCTGTTTTGTCTCAGAAGTATGGATTTGGAAAAAGAATTTTATGCTTTATTATTATATCGTATAATTTTATTATGAACTAGAAGATACTGAAATTTATATTAAAAAACAAAATTTGACATTAAATGAAAATATTGTCGAAATTATAAATAAAAAACTTACATTAAAATATTTCTACTCGAAGTAAGACCTCATCAACAGTCCTATTTTAACGAGAGGAGTTTGATCCTTTTTAGAAAAACTAAAAATTTTACTAATTTAATTTTTCAATGCTTATTTATATGCTTTCATAAGCAGATTCATTTTATTGTAAGACTGTAGCCAAATACTAAACACAAATGAACGAAATTAGATCCACACACGATATTATATATATAACAGAATAACTTCACTTGAAACTATTTTCATATCAAATGTAATAAACGTTATGCATATAAATTTGCACGGAGTAAAACAGGGGTATTCATTTGTTGTTTTAAAGAGATTAAAAAGTGTTCCCGTGTATATTCTCAGCCTTAAAACGATATTTGCTTCATAATTAGATCACTCATTGTCTTAGTAGCAGTAGAATTGTAAGCTGTTATCAATATCTTTATATTAAACATACATATCTACAACTTATGTTCACAAATACATTGCATATAAGTTCGTAAGAAACTAATTTGGGGTATTCGTGTTCTATACAATATCTGTACTTTTTAGAATTTATAAATATGTCCTATGCATATAATTTAATTTATTTTTTTGTATTGATATGTGTAAATTATTATTCCAAGATAGTATTCTAATAATACAAAAATTAAAGGCATGTCTCATCACATACTTACAAACAATGGGGTATATGAATTGAAAGTTGAAAATATTCAGCTTTGCAGAAAAAGATTTTTTTTATTAATCAATTATTGTAGTTAAAGTTAGAATTTTGAAATCAATATTTCTACCAAAAATTACTAGATCACCGATACCCCGAAACAAGTAGAAGGGTGAATTTTTTCACCTTCCTTATGAAGATACAAATACAGTATGGCAACGAATAACTCAATGCTGTAACCATAAGAATCTGTTGAAGGTATAATTTAATACATTTGACAACAGCGTGTGATAAAAATTTGGCTTATTTTGATTTTAAGTCAGCTGTGCTATGTTTTGTATTAGAACGGTATTTTTTAAATTAATGTAATGCACCCTGTCTAATGTTTGTCTTTTAATCAATATCTTACACTCAAGCTATGTTGTTTTAATATATAGATTAGACTAAATATTGTAAGCGGTCTCCCCCCCTCCCTTTTATTTCACAAGCCTTTATGTTGTTGATAAAAATTCAATATTGGAGACATAATTTTCTTGCAGATCGAACTGAACAAGACTATATATTTTTCACCCACAATTCAAATTGTATTTCTCACGTGTATAAAGTAAATTGTTCATTTACGACATAGATAATCGCACGATGACGTGAAATTTGTAAATTCAACAAAAGTAATTGAGGTATTGCTGGACTAAATCTCGATTCTTTTATATCGAACTAAAAAAGTTGAAAATAATAAAAGTATTTCCAGAAAGAGTTTTTTAAAACATTTGTTAATGCATTATAATCTTAATGAATAAACTGTCAATTCCGTCTTATACAAAGCAGTCTTATGATATTTATAAAAATAAAAATGTAGTAAATATACAAGTTGTGCATTTGTGCAGTTATTTGACAAATATATTTTGCTTATCGAAAGCTGAAAATATATTATAAAAATAGAGTATATTACATTGGCACAATATTTAGCATGTCAATAATTACAAAATATACTTTTGACATTAAATGTTCAAGGAAGTAATTGGAAAGAAATTTACAAAAAAAAAAAAAAAAGATCTTAATTGACCTTTTCTCAATACATTTAAGTTATAAATAATCACAGATATTAAACTGAACTTCCTAATTTTTACACAGTTCACTACATATTTATAAAATAAAAAGTAGAGACTCAGAGTATCCAACAAAAATTTACCCGAATCACGATACATTTTAATACATTAAAAACAAGCGAAATGTAAAAGTTGATATCTACATATTACCCACAGTAATAATATGTAACAAACAATTCTTACTAAAATAATGTTGTGATTTGAAAGTAAATTAAGTATTGAAAATATGAAGTAATTTGGTAAAACATTTTTACAACACTGAACAGAACAAAAGCTCATAAAATTTGAGCGTAAAATAATTCATAAAACTTTATTTATAGCACTATGTATGGTTTGGATAAAGCATTTTAACGGTAAATAAGATAAATTGTCGAATTTAAATACAAACTTGGCACTATACGATAGTGAAGCACATAAAGATAAGATCAACAACTGAATAAAATGAAAAAAAAAATTTTTTTTTTAATGAACTAATAAAAAATGCCCAATACACTAAGCTTTGTGAGTGAGTGAGTGATTGTAAAGTTTATTGGCGCAAGAGCCAGATATGGCCATGCTGCGCCAAACAAGATTGAACTGTGGTCTAGACGTGAAGTTGAAAAAAAGGTAAAAATGGTTAACAAGAAGGAGGGTCGAAAATAGAGAAGGATCGCTAGGGTATCCCGGGAATGCGTCACCCGTGTTTACCAAAGACAGTAAACCCCATGGGAAAGAAAAAGATCACTAAGGTGCCTCGGGGTCATGATGCCCGTACTTACCTGAAGAAGATACACTAAGCTTTTTTGTAGTTAAATATTTAAATGCAATATCATACGAGTAAGAAATGATAGTAATAAAAAAGTTAAATCATGCGAACGAATTTTGCCTATTTTGAAAGTCAAAATATAAGTAATATCAAAGAAAAAATATTCTTTTTAAGTGCACTAAAGCAATTTTAGTACCTTAGACACGTAATCACCCATATTTTGAAAGACAAAAACTAGAACTATATAAAATCTTTTTAAAATATAAAATTTCTTATAAAATCTGCCGTTTCTGATAAAAAGTTGTCCCCTATTATAGGAGCTTTTAATCAATTGAGAGTAGTTTTCTTTATAAATCAGGTTTTATGATTTGGTTTGACTTACCTGTTCTTGAAATCTAACGGTAGTTCTCTTTTCTAAATTCAGACCTCAAAGCTTAGAAAAAGAACATACTATTTTATAACACATGCTATATATATCTAAAAATATTCGACATGTGCAATAGTCTAATTTTTCCAGTTTTCCGTATTAATCTTCATAACTTAAAACTTTTGGACAATTTTTAAACATAAGTTTATCCATTTACTTATATCGAAAAAGGATGCCTTTCCACAGAATTAGGTACTTCAAAAGCTTTTCATTTCATTATATTATACATAAATTTTTTCTTGAAAAATTTTGCATCCTAATTTTTCTGGTAAATATTGAACAAAGAGATCGTAATTTAATTTTTCTTTCTCTGTTTATTTTAAGTAATTTATCCAATGATTGGATTTTCCTACATGTTTCAAAACTAAGTTACTACTTTTCAAAAATGTTCACGTCTTATATTCATATTCTTTAATGCATCCGAATAGCTCTGAAATATTTTTCAATGAATTTAAATTCACCTGATGAAAAACATTTCAAACGTTGAAATTTTGAGATAATCGATTCAAGAATAAAAATAAAAAAAACAGCAAAAGAGAGTTTTTACAATAGCCGAAATTGTGCCTATATTAAAAGCTACACATAGAAAAATTTATAAGAAAATGAGGGGAATATAAATTCTTTAAAACAAAAGATACAGTGACCATGTTTTATGCTAAATGTTTCAGAACATTGTACATGTTCTGATGATAGGAATGCCCCAAACTATTTTTAAATAGTTTCAAACGTTTGTGTGGAAGCTTTATTGCATTTCCATACACTTAGTAATTGAATCAATTTTATTAAATGTCACTATAGGATGAAATAAAAAAAAACAATTTTAGGAATAATTACAATTGTATAGTTTTTTTTTTTACTTATGAAAATCTGAGAAAAGAGTTGAGTTATCTTTCATAAAAAAAAATAATAAATTGCTTTTTGCAAACATTCTTCAAATTTCATTACACACTGCGTTGCAATCTAGGAAACGTTATTTCAATTCATCACGATATAGCACATTTTTTTTTTAAAAAAAAAACATACAAAAATGCAATTGAAATCTTCCATAAATGTTCATTAAGAATGATGCAAAAACAAATATTCGAACTCTTAAAATAATTCAAATTCATTTAAAATTGGCAGTTCTCTCATAGCCCGAATTGGCTGGTTTATGCATTTGATAAACCTCGCTTTTCATTATCTTGTTATACATGTTTTCCAATTCATAGCATGTATCGAAATATGAAAATGTGTGTGAGTGTCTTAAAAACTAAAAGTTTGTTTTGCCTCAAATGGAATTAAAAAGTGTCTCAAAACCGCTTAATCTCTCCCACCTAAAAAAAGAATTGTTCTTCTCTTCAGGTCTCAAAGGATTTCACTTGATCTTGGGCTGGTGTCTTCTGCTGTGCAAGCTCAAGTGGTCTGACCTTGCGAAAGATCTTTCGCATACTAAGCACTGGAATGGCTTACATCCCGTGTGCTTGCGGTAATGGCGGGTGAGTTCATCGGAACGAGCAAATCTCCATTCGCATTTATCCCAAGAGCAATGATAGGGCTTCTCACCTAAGGAAGAAAAAGGAGACGCTATTATTTTAGCAAAAAGGGTATCCATAGGAACCTCATAATAACACGGGTTTTTTTAAAGTGCTTGAATTACCAAAACTCATTAAATAATATACGAAAGCAAATTCAGAGTAATTTCAACAAAAAGCGTATTATCAGTAGTCATAAAAAGAACTTTTCGATTCCAAATAGAAGAGTTCAATACGTATTTGAGAAACTGAAATGAGTCTTTATATTAAATGGCTTTACAAATAAAAAAATTTAAAGTGAAAAGGTGTATATTGTCTACCTCAGTGAGTGAGTGCTAGTGAAGTTTATGGGCGCAAGAGCCAGATGTGGCCGTACTGCGCCAAACAAGGTAAATCTGTGATCTAGACGTTAAAACAATGACAATAGATAGGTCGACAAGAAGGGTCAAGTGAGAAAGTAAAGTTTATTGGCGCAAGAGCCAGAAGTGGCTATGATGCGCCAAAAAAGATTTAACTGTGGTCTAGACGTGGAAAAACAAATGGAAGAAAAGACACAAATTGGTTGACAAGCAGGAGGGTCGAAAATAGAGAAGGATCGTTAGGGTATCCAGGGGGCACGTCACCCGTGGTTACCAATGACAGTAAAACTCATAGGAAAGAAAATATCACTAGGGGGCCTCGGGGTCATGATACCCATACTTACCTAAAGTAGATAGATCCCTAAGTTCCCCTGATATAATCCACAGGGGCATGGTGCCCGGTTATAAACCAGACGCTGGGTACCCATTTTAGTTGCCACTTACGACATGCATGAGCTACATTGGGACTATTGTCATTGTCTATCTCAGATGGTTGATTAATTGTTTATTAACATTGCAGTAACACGAGGCCTGTTAGAGCTCAAACGGGTGAACAGTTTTTCTACTGCCCAATTTCTTGCTGAGTTCAGCAAATAAAACTTAGAGGTTCAAAGTGATTTCTTTTGATCTCCCGCTATTTACCAAGTTTCCTTACGAAGCTCTAACCTTTTTTAAAATTTTAGTTTTCATAATTTGAATTTTCAATGACCTTTTTAAATAGCAATAACTAATTATGATTTTTTCTTAATTTAATTATGATGAATTGGTATTTCTAATAACACAATGAAAAACATCGTACTGTAGTTTAACCTCTTATCGTTAACCTCTTATCTTAAAATGGGAGAAAAAAAAGTTTTCTTTCAATATTCTGTGAATAAAACCTTCCCTTTCTTATGCATAGCCTTATTTAATTATTCAGTTCAAGTCTGTAGAGTCTTTAAAAGTCAAATAATACAACAAATACATATGCATAGGCTAATTTTGCGTGAGTGTTGAAGTCATTCATTTCGCTTCTTGAATAATTCCGATCGTATCCTGGTATAAAACGCTATTTAAGCATATTCTGTTCAAATCAACGGACCCAGCGGTTTTTTTCTTCTTTTTTTCAATCGTATAGATTACTATATTTGCGTCAATATCATTTCAAGTCTCAATTGCTTGAAGTAAAAAGAGGGTTGTTCAAAAAAATGCAGTTACACTCGGATCCCAGTTCTGCGAAAACGAACATGGACCACTTGAAAACTAATGCGAGTCGTATTCGAACGACTTTTCATTAATTAAGAAAAAGTAGCAACCTTGAATTAGGATAGGGGGAAAAAAAATGACCGTTCTACGTGACAGTCTGATGCAAGCTGGCTATTGTGACGTTACTCATTACTTCAGAGGGAGTAGAAAAACAAAAGACATATGGTCAATGTTTTTGAGAAAAAAATGTTAATAAATAAACACAAATAGAACATTCGTCACAGGAATCTGAAAGCAACCGGACGAATTGGAGTGTCGCATTTCGCTTGCTCGTTTTTATTTTGGATTTTTTTCCCACCTCGTCTTTTTTTCTTTCAGCCACACGTCTGGAGGATTATTTATCGTTTCATTTGGTGCAGAATTCTTCCCGTCTAGTTTGAGAAAACGACTTAAATTGGCTTCTGATAATGTGTTCGGTGTTATATCTGAAAGAATATTTACAAGAGGAGTTTTATGATTCTCTTTTGAAAATTATTCATAAATATTCTCTTTTATTTCCAAATTAAATTTAATGACTAATAGCTCTTGTATGAAGACAAGTATATTTAAATCGTGTTTCAGAGCAACTGGTGTTTTAAGTTAAATTTAAATCATTTATCATCATTAACATTTCATAGAACAATTGTATAATGTCACTCGTAATTTAAAAACAATGCATATTAGATGAATAAAGAGGCTGCTTGATGGAAAAAGGTGCTCTTTAAGCCTTTTAAAATCTTATCGTACACGTATATAGATTTACACAAGAACAAAATTCAAATTTCAAAGGAATAAAATTATCGTTTATCTTACTTTGTTTAGTTTTTGAAGGAGAATTTTGATTCATAAATAAAAAAGAAATATTAAATTTTTCTACAATCCCATGCAATTCTAATATCTAAAAACATCCATTTCTAAATATCTATAGCCTCTTTGATCACTGAGAGGAAAAAGTGAAGCCATTTACTTTTCAGCTTAATTTCTGTTTTTGTCATGTGTCAGATACCTTTTAAACTAAAAACCTTAATTATAAAAAAATTAAAATGTTATGATTTTAAACGAGGGTTACAGTGTAAAAGTATTATGGTTTTATCGATTCTTATTCTGAAACTTTTAAAAAAAATTTTTTGTAGAAGAACTCTGATCCGAAGAGTTTTGTTAGTGCTAATTTAAAAGGTATGTTTAAAAAAGCCTCTTTTTAGCTGACTCAAAATCTTATCCATAACATCTAATAAATTTGCATAAGTAACTACAGCCAACTTACATACACTTAATTACGAGGCACCTAATTAATTTTTACTTTTGTATATTGCCCATTCATAATACTTCAAAGACACATATAAAAACGACATTCCAACCCTGAATTCGTGATTTGCTACACTGTTAAATTTCTCGTTACTTATCTGTCACTGTCAAAATAGAAGCTGGTCTCCATGCGACGACGTGGATTTGCTTTCATAATCGTCACCGTGTTTCTCTGGGGTGAGTGGTTTCAAACGATCCAGATATAGACAGAGAGAAAACAGTGCGACCCTTCAACGTGATCCCTTTTGGAGCAGAAGAAAAAGAACTACAGATTCCGAGTACTAACTACTAAGTTAAGAAAAAAAAATCGAACAAACATTTAAAGCTGGGGAGTCCGATTTCGGGTGTGGTCCAAATGAACATAACGCTAACAAAACATCATTAAATTACTTGCGATACTTATTACACAGGCTTTGGGAGCAATTCATTTGATGATTTAAGTATTCGAATGTTTGCATACTCAATGCCGACCTCGAAGCCTCTCCACACTCGTATCTTTCGACAGTTCGTGGTAAAACGCCATCTATAATGGGCATAAAAACCCGATATGAGCAAACAAAAATAATTATTCTTGTTGATTCGCTTTCAAGATGCTTCTTTAAGGATCAAAGAAAAGAAGGAATTGTGACTACTTCGATGGTTTTATTCATGGGACATTTTGTTTTGGAAGGATTCATTATGCCATCTATGCAAACAATGCTTTAGAAGGGTTAACCAAGTTTTTTTGACAAGGAAGTGTTCTATGTTAGTTTTGTAAAGACTCGTATACACTTACACCATAGTGAAATGTTTTTGAAAATATAAGTATGATGAATAAAAATTCTGACTTCGTAGCGTTGAAATGAAATAAAAATTTAAGAAAGCTTCTAATAAAATAAGAGTGAATATTATAATTATTTTTATGGGCTTTTCAAAACTTATTTAAATCAGATGGAAAGGTTATTTTGAAAATATATTCCATAAAAGGCGTCGATTAGCACCAAGAGACCGATTAACAACATTATATACTCAAAATGAATTTTTAGAGTAAGGAGTTTTAAGCCCATTATGAAGCATTTTATTTTATTTCATAGTGCTTGAAACTTTAGAAAATTTTCGCTAAATTAAATCCTAATCTGAACTGTATTTATTTAAGTTTATTATTTCGAGTATGTAAACACTAAAAAGTTTGAACATAATGTTCTTGAAACACAGAATAAGAAGTGGGATATCATTTTCTGTATTATATGATTATCTATTACATTTTTCATTGCGAATTTCAGGTTAAATTACCCATTTTCTTACCTTAAGGGCAAACAGTCAAACAATCATCAAATAATGATTCGAATAGGTAGTTTTCACTCTGTCTGATTGAAATAATAGATTAACGAAATATATCAAATTTTTTTTAACCCACATACGAAAAGGAAAAATTAAAAAGCAACTTAAATTAAAAACAGAGTGCTTTTACAACATTTCCAATAACAAATGAATATTTTCTTTCATTTCATATGAGTGATTAATAAATTTCCTCACGATCAGTAAAAATATTTTTTTAAAGCGAAATAGGATCATTTTTTAATAATCATAATGGAAAAAGAAGAAAAACTTGTAACGAAATTCAGACAAAAATTAGCATCATCCAACTGCAAGAAGAAATTCTTATTATATTAATTACGACAGAGACACAAAAGACGTTCATTAAAGTAATTTTGAAATGGCTATTTGAGATTAATTTTCTTCTTACAGTAACAACTTTCCTTGATATTTATTATAAAATAAGTCGTACCATAAGCAATAACATTGATATCTTTCAATAGAGCCATTTTTATCCCTCCCCCCTTTCAGTAGAAAATGTCCAAAATAGGACAACCTCTACGTGTCCCTTTTCGTTTCCAAAAGGAAACAGGAAACTAAAAATGGAAGAGACTCCAAGACAAATCTAAAAGCCCCTTCTATTAGAAATTGATGGAGATAAATTGCGTCTCCTTCATTCAATAAAATAGTTGTTACTTCGGTTTAGTATTCCTTAATTTGCATATCGGCGGTAAATTACGAACAAAAAAGATTCTAAAGCCAGGGTAGAAAAAAAAGACCGGAAGCGTTACACTTTTAGAACGTGGAAAATTTTTACGTATACTTTAGGGTAAAAATTGATAGATAGCAAACCCTCCCATATTCCATTCTTCTAGTTTTATTTTCGCATCTGGGAAGAAAAGACGTCTTCGGCGTTCCCTAGGCAACGGCGGCACGCGTCTAGAGAGATCATCTCTTTCTGGGTGCGGTTTGCGGGGAAAACCGTAAATCTTTAACCCCAAACGATTTTTCAAACATAGAAGCACTTCCGGTTTTTGTGTCTGCCTCTCGGAGAAGAGTCAAAACAAAGATGGTGGAAACGGAACTTTTAAGGGAAAATCCGTTTGAGATATTTTTGAGGCGGGAGCATAAAGATGTAGCAAAAGAGATATTAAAGCGATTAATATTATTTGTCAGAAAGAGATATCCCGTTCATTCTGTGCGTGTGTGTAGAAAACTGTACAATTCTAAGACTTTACAGCGATAATTAAGATTAAAACATGTTTTCCTTTTACATTTTCTATTATTTTCTTTTCTTGTGAAAATTAACAGGTTGCCAAAAGACATTTGTAGTGAGATTTCTTTCGTTAAATTTATTTTGTTCAAATTTTGATCAGGGTTTTGGGTTCAAATTTTGATCTCCTTTTTGAGTTGGAAGTATACATCACCCACACGAACTTTCAAGAGATTGGAATGCTTCTCTTTGAAGAAAAGCACCGCGTTCTATAGACAGACTTAGGCCCTCTCCCCATCTTTCCCTGGCTCGAATTGTTGTCCTGAAGAAAATCGGTTTAAGAAGCTTTTAAGACGGAAGCGGAAGTATAGCTTGAAAAATTCTTAAGTCATTGATACTGGATGTGAAAACATGGTTTTCTTTCACTTCTTTGCTAAAAATTTTAAAGCTTTATACAAAACAGTTAACATTCTATTCCAACTTGTTTTTCCTTTTCACTTATTTACTTAAGTCTTAGTGATTTACTAGAGCTACATTCAAAGGCATGGGGGGGGGGAGAGATACTTTGCAATGAAGTAATATAATGTTTAAATAAGTATCTTTAAAAAATTTATTTAATTAATTTTAATAGCATGAAAATTCATTTAATATATCGTTAATGCCAGAAAAAATGTCTAAGAATTTTATAGGAAATCATAAATTTAGAATCCCGTTGTATATCTCATTCAAAGTAGGGAGGGGGGGGGGAGTTGACTTTATTTTACTAAGAATATTATTTCCGTAATTTAAATCGAGAGAAGACATTGAAAAAGATCAAATATTTATGATAAATAGTAAAGTTTTTCGTCTTATCATTGATGGTGATTTGCGTTACTTGTTCGGATCGAAAATATTGAATTAGTAAGAAAATTTTTTTATAATAAAATTATTCCACATAACTTGTCATTGCGATAACCGTTTATAAACATCACTCATAAAATAATGCTAGCCATTTCAACATTCATAACCAATTTGAACAAATAAATTTCCGTATTTTTTTTTATTAAGTTTACTAATGATCATATTTGACAGATGTGAAAAGTGTAAGCAACTTAGCTAGACCAGAATGAAATCGGTTGAATGAAGTTCCATTGTAAAGTTGTTACAATTTCAAACGTGGTTGAATTTAATCGTCTCAATAATTCATTTAAAAATAAAACTTTTCTTTGGATTGCCTTTCTTCGCGTAGAAAATATAGCTATTTATTTTTCAGTCGTAATTTTTTCATAATCTTATGAGACTATTGAGAAAAAGATCGCTAATAAATCTCTTTACTTTAAGAGGAAACGTCTTCAAAAAATACTGTTACCGCTGTTATCAGATTTGGTTGTTTTTTATTAAAAAATATGTCTAAAACTTAGATCAAATTCATAGAAAAAAATAATTCAGAAGGAAACTTATATACAGCAATAAGAACATTTTTCCTACATACTGTTTCTTTTAACGCGAAAAAAAAAATCGCTTATCACGAAATATTTAGTCTTTCGAGCAATGATTTTATTTGTTTTTTTCGTTAGACCGGACAAAATAAACAATGGTTGCTAGGTTACTGCTTGTCTATGAGTAGCAAGAGGCCTGCGCCAGTTTCTAAACTTTTCAATCTACTGGTTAGTTCTCGAATTCGTTGAATGTGTATTAAAATCTGAGTTTTGTGTTCGAGCGAGTTTTGAAAAGTGAAGGTGAAAAATATGAGCAATTATTTAGACTTAGCAAAGTAATGAAAAGAAACAAACTATACTTTTAGATGTATTTTTTTTATCGAATGTGTTTAATTATTTGAAATTTAAACAGTATATTTATCGTAACGCATTAGTCAAACACACAATGTATGTATATACAAGTATAATTACAGGAAGAAAGCGAATTAATAAAATTTGACGTCATCGAAAATACTGAAGAACTTTTTTTTTGTCAAAATATTTCGGACCTCCGAGATTCGTGTTAACCGCTTTTCACCGTAACTGCAATTTTTTTTTCCCAACTCCATTTAAGCTGGCAAGTTATTCCAAAGTAATGCAAAAACCAGAATAAAAAGATCTATTTATATACTACGGAAGGGTCTATTTATGCTAGAATAGGGGTTATACAAAATAGATGGCGCGGAAACATTAGAGTTACCCTGCTTTTCTACATACCCAGAATATAATTTTTACCATCTATTATCTCTACAGTCATTGTTTGGTGTTGTCACGCCTATTAAAAGAGAGGGATAAATAGAGTGGACGGAACTAATAATGCACTTTTTTCCCTGAAAGAAAACGGAAAGTCTAAGGGGAGGATCCCAGTGACACTAAAAGGGGAACTCTACCATTGTGGTCGTGATGGACGATCCCATGATGATGTAAGACTGTCCTTGAAGGTGGGTAGCCCTTGAAAAGAATGCGACCGAAGGGGCCGTACGCCCCTTTGGCTGACAATAGGTACTTCGATTAATGGCTAAATGTGAAAGGGTTGCCTTTACAACCGACATTGTGCTCCATTGCTGTCTTCCGCTTTCATACATCAATGGGAGAAAAACCTTCTTCGAAAGCTGTCTAGACACCTGGGAAACCGATTCTTGGTCTGAGATGAAAAGTCTGTTCCGGTTTCTAAATGGACAGCAATACAATTTCATCTAGACACCTGTAAAACCGATTCTTGGTCTGAGATGAAAAGTCTGTTCCGATTTCTAAATGGACAGCAATACAGTTTCATCTAGATGTGACGAACGATTATGTCGCAGATACTCGTTAAAGTAGTGATCGACATGAATTTAAAAAAAGGAATGAGAGCGGAAAAAAATATAATAGCGTAAAGGTTTTTTTTCCCCCTTTTCTATATATATATATATATATATATATATATATATATATATATATATATTATTCCATTCCAAAGTATGGAACAGTACTAATTACTTTATTTCCAGTATTCTAAATTTTTCCTTTTATTTCCTTATGCTTTCTCTTATAAATTTTATGGTTCTTTAGTAGATTGTTTTGATTTTCAGGTTTTAAATTTCAGAGCGTTTAACTATTAATTAATTTTTTTATCTGATTATTTGTTTTTTTTAACGATTTCTTTAAGTATATATCAATTTCTGGATAAAAAAAAATATCATCATCAAGATCCCTTCGTATTGAAATCGTGTTTTATTTCTTCAATCATTATTATATTGGGATATTTTGAGACTAGTGCTACTGATGTTTTATTCATAAATAATTATTTGGCATTTAGAATAATATCATTAAAAAAATATATTTGGGCAACCAATGTCAATGAATTTGTAAAATATTTGGTACACTTAAAAAAAAATAGGTAAAAGAATGCTATATTTTTTAAAAAGGGTCCTGTTTTTATATTTCGAAAGGATGCAGTATTAAATTAACATTCATTATCATATATGTTTTCTTACTGAAGATATTCAAATAAAATTTTATCGCAATGGTAGTGAGCAAAAGATGTGTAAGAAAAATGTTGTATTTCCACTGCCAAAGTAATTTTATTCATAAATATCAGAAATACAGATCGATCACAGAAGTCGAGTGAAATAGAAATTAAGAAATTCAATTGCGAAAAAGTAAGCCAGTAATAAAAAACACAAAATATACCCTTTAAGAAATTTCTTACAGCAGCATAATTTTGCGAATTCATAGTCTCTTAAAATCGATAACGAATAGTTATTCAATATAAACAGGAACTCGTTCGAGAATTTGCCTTCGTGAACGAATCCTTTTCATATTAAACATTTCTTCGGAATGAAAATATTAATCAAAAAATTAATCATAATTGAAAAAAAAAAAAATAATTCGCTATGCTTTTAAGCTTTTCCCCCCGAAGTCAAGCGACACATTCAGAGTAAAGTGTATTCTTTTAATTATTAAAACAAAAAAGTATACATGCAATCACAAGAAACACGATAACGCATGAAAAATATGTTTAACTTATCTATCTTGTTTAATCGTTTTTAAACTATTTTAAAAATAATAAACTAAATCGTTTTTAAACAGATGTTTTAAAAAATCCAGACAAATATAATATAAACTGTTTGCAGAGTATCTTTTTTTTTCCCTCTTAGATTTAATACTAATAGAGCTTTTCTCTTTTAATTTCCTTGGCATTCTAAGCATTCAGTTGACGAACAGGGCTTGGAAAATATTGCCACTTTTATAGTTAGATTACGAGTACATGATATATATTTTTGAGCATTGCATTACTTCCATAAAGATCATGAAATTTCATGGGGAAACCAATTTGGTTTCAATATAAACGCTTGTATATTTTATTTTCCCGTAATTTGAACTTAATTTTGAGTTTTATTTAGGAATTTTGACATTTTAAAATCCATTTATTATTTTTCGATATAAAAATTAAAAATTACTTTCCCTGATTTAAAAAAAAGTATTTCATTAATTGTAAAAAACATTTCACTTCTATAACTTATTTCTAATCAATTTTACTGTAATGTTTGCAGTTCAAAAATTTAATTTTTTGTTTCATATTAAAATTACACAAAAACTGTAATATTAATGAAATATGAAAAATTGCAAATTGGTATACATATTCTGCCAATTTACAATGACAGTCGTTACTCTCAAACCCCAACATTATGTGTAATACGTTGTATTTACAATCAAGCAAAAAAAAATTCAGAAAGTTTTGTATCAAGCATAGTTAAATTTTCTCTTAAATCATTTATCTGTAGATAACAGAAAAAAATGTTTTGTTAAAGGGAATCGTTCATAAAAAAAAAGTTAATGAAATTTAATTCAATTAAAATGTTGATTTTTACTTATTGTTATAGAAATACTTAATGCATTACAGGAAAAAATCTCGTATTCAATACCACTCTATGTCAATGTATAAAAGAGACTGTTTAGAAAATCTAAACATGATAAAATAAACCATACACACCAATTTAAACATTTTGTTCAATTTACACATGAAATGCAATACACAACATTAATGCTCCTTCATTCTTTTTTCCCCTATGCTCTTGTTTCTTTGTTAATTAATACTCTTGATTTTTTTTTTTTTTTTTAAAAATCCACAACAAGAGTATTAGATATTAGAACAATAAACGCATAAATTACTTAAATATAACGGAGGAATAACTTGTTCTAATCTTTATTTAATTTTCTTAAAATAAAGAAAGTAATCCATTAAACTTTTCAAAAACATTGACCTGGTTCAATACAAGCCCAGATTTTCGCTATTTTTTATTTTTTATGACCGAGCCTGTCGCGCCAAAATGCGTGATCGCCATGTTTGGCCTAAATTGCGCATCTACTAAGTTTGTGAAGAAGGAGAGAGAGAGTAACTTAGAGTATGTATTGCATTTTGGTCGTAAGAAATTAACATCGTTCATTTGGAAATACATTTAGACTGCAGTAATAAAGAGTGACTAAATTTTTTAAGTACATAATTTTATGAATATTTCTTGGCATAGCTGTGACTGATTATTTATTTATTTACTGATATTTTTTTCGATTAAAAAAGGTTGGAACAACAGTTATTATTCTCCTTAAATAATAAATAAGAAAAAAATGTTATTTTATATGTTATGAGAAGATGTTTAATATTCAGTTAAGGATTTTCTGGCGAAAAAAAATATGTTAACCTTTACAAGGACGTTGTTGTCGAAAAACCTTCGTTAGGTTTTTTTTTTTTTTTTTTTTATTATTATTAATCTCTAAACAATCAAATATTAGGCGTTTAGTGATGGACGCAGAAATGACCAAAGTAATACGCAGTACGTTCAACTTCCAATGGGCGGTCAAACCAAAGAAATTTCTTAGAGTGAAAACTAGATGTTAATAAAGAACTTTTAAAATTTAATACGAACTGTACACTTTCGGTTATGCGTGTCTATTTTTAATTCTCTTAATGTTCTTTAATAAGGAGGGAAATGTGTACGCAATATTTTCCTCTTTTAATAGACATCTCTCTTAATGTACCATTTCCTCAAAAATTGAAAATATATTAAATATTCTGCAGTGTACTTTTATAGTAAGATATAACCCGCATTGAAATATTGATATGAGGGGCATTTAAAGCCAGTGAAATTGCAGGCAGACGGTACATCATTTTAAAAGAAATGAAAAAAAATGCGCCGGGATAAATTTTCAGTGCATAGAGGTGTAAAACGAAATGTATGCGACTCGAGTGAAATTTCAGTTTTCAAGGTCACCTCCCTGAAGGAAAGAGGCTTTGTTAATGCCTACCCATTCAGCAACGACCGTTCCATGAATAAAAGGGGCCATGATCTTGACCCAGTTTGAGTCCAGAATGACCATATTTGGAGAGACCAACCCCCCCCGCTCCGCACACGGTGCACTACGGGTAGTCCAGAATGACCACTCGGAGAAGAATGTAGAGAAAGATCAAACGGCGGCAACTCTCCAAAATCTCTTTTTCGGTAACAAGTAATGTTTGCACACCCGCCGTCTTCATTCATGAGGTTTTCTATCATCCGAAATACACCTGCGACAAAGGATCACGCTGCTACCACGTGCGGCCAAAGGGGGACATTCTTTCTATTCAGAAATCTTTTCAGCTCAGTGCTTACTATGGAATTTCTACAATCCTTTGACACTTTACAAATTCTAGTGTTGTTCGATAAGTTCTAACGCTCCCATTGAGAATTTTTCCGCAGAAGAATATATTTAAAATATCCGTACACCTTCGGAGAAAATTTTTTGAAATACATTGATGTTAGCTATAAAAATATTTTTAATGCTAAAATGTAACCTAAAACTATGAAAAGCGCTTTTAATAATCTGCTTTTAATTCAAAAAAATTTTGGGAGGGAAAACATGGTGAAAATAGTACATAAATTGATTATCAGAATGACGCTCATAACTCAAAAGTAAACAAAAAAATCATTATTTTGTAAATTTTATCTTATTCATCAAAACATTTATTGGGACTGGTACTACTTTTATGATTAAAATCATATTAGTACAATTTTTATTGGGTTTCGAGTCAAATAACAATGAAAAATCAAAAAAAAGTTATAACAATACATGATTTACACCTTTGTTACTAAACCCGTGTCAATTTTACAACCATGAAAGTAGTAGGGGGTTCTTACAAACTATATAAGGAAGATACTTGCAAAATTTAAATGAATTTGGTTCATAACTTTTTCTGATATCTACGTTGCCATATATGAACATGTCGAGGAAACTCATTTTGAGAAAAATCAAAAAAAAAAAAAAAAAAAAACTTTCAAATGCGATTAAAAATTAGCTACCAAATTAAATTAAAATCCCTGTAACCTAAATAAGGTATAAACAAAATACGAACACTAATAGAATGAAAAAAGTATAAATTTAAAACTGACAATAAAATAAGAAAATCGAAAATTTTGACAAAAATAACATTTTAAAGGTGTACGGATACCTTAAAAACATCCTCTTATTTGATCTACTCATTGGAACCTTAGACCAACTATCGCTAATGCCTTTCTGTTGCGCCTTGGAATGATTAAATGTTAATTTTTTTTTTTTTTTATTCAGCTGGAGAAGCTTCTTATGAGTATTCATCATTCTTTTTCGTTAACCGTCAAAATCATGACTTTTTCCGTCTATCAGTTTATTTCTTCTTATAAATTTAGTATCGCCTGAATTGATTGAAGGTAAACATATGTAGGATTTGTTAAGGGGAGTCGGAACCTCCTATACCGATAATGTTAAATTGGCTGTTTTCGATGTACCTTTTCTCAAAATCTATTATAGATACAAGTTTGAAATTTTTTACACAAGTAAAATATATCTGTCTTATAATACTGAAATGAGCTTTTAGCTAATTTTGAATTTTTTATCAATTTACAAAATATTATATCAGACATTGTCAAATTTCACTCTTTTTTCATATAAAAAAATTTGCAAAAAATACATTTTTCAATTTTTTACAAAAAGCTCATTTCAGTATATATTAGCAAGCATTATGAACATGTCCTACAAAAATTACACATATATGAACAGTAGTTTCTTAGAAAAGGTACATCGAACATGAAAAATTCACATTTTGAGATAAATGAGTTTTAACGTAAAAGTACTTACCTATCAAAACATTCCTGCCCCATACTCTAAATTATCCACATTTTTTTTTATTTCATCATCCTCTCTTTTCCTTTTGAGCCTTTTTTCCTTTCTAACATCTTTTGTTTTTTGTAAACAAGAATATCGAGCTTTTAACAGCCTCTCTTTGTCGAGACGTTTCATTGCCTGTATCGTATAGTCACCAGGCTCAATGTTCAATTTTCTCAAAATTTGTAGTTTTGATACATTACCTATATTGAACGAAGATACAGCATCATACGTACCTAAAGAGAGGGCTTCTATATGTACAAAAGTTTTCTTTGGTACACGAGACCATATAACGTTATTTACACTTTCATTTGGGTTTTGGGTACAGCCATGCAAACACTTTTTCAATAGTTCTGGATTGGATAAATCCCTAAAAATGGGTCGCATAGCCTCCACAACAGCAACAGGTAAACTGTTTTTATGATGATAGGTTTCCCCAAGCAACTCTGCCTTTCTAAACTTGCACCATGTATCGGCATCAGATGGGCAAAATCCATGCTGAGGTTTTTCATCAGTCGACAGTTTGTGTAAAAATATTGCCCAAACGGCTTGTCGCATATCTTTTACACTGGACAAATTTCTTCGAATGGCTAGACCGTAATAGGTTTGCAGACGATCAATTTCTGCCTCTGTCAGCCTGTTTTTGCCAGACAAAGGTTTACCGTCTGAAAGCTTTTGACCTCTCATCTTTGCTTTCAAGCGCCGAAGACGTGTCCCCATTCTCTTCATTACATGTCCAAGACATTCTAATTTTGTCACTGCACACTCGTTCCCATACACATTGTTCTCTACAATGGAATCATATGCTTTCGAATCTCCATCCCCCAAGTATCTTGTGTATCGAACATTGTACTTCGATTCAGAACGGCGAAAAATTGATAGAGCACCTGTCACCTCCATTTTGCCACTATAACCAACAAAATTTCTTTTACAGTTTTGAAGATGCTTAGTTTTGTTCGGACAAATACAATGTTTGGATAATATTTCCACATCAATTACTTTACCTGTATCCACACTTGTAACTGTCACTACACCATTCTTCGAAGAAAAGCCTCGTTTCTGCCAGCTACCATCAACCGCAACAGCAATGTCTCTTCCTCCTTCATTTTCTTCAACAGCTTCATGAACTGCTTCTGCCATACTTTCTTCGCAAGTTTCTCTAGCTGCTTGCAGTAAAATATTATTAAATTTTGTAAATTTTGTAGGTGGTGGTGGAAGATTCATAATACCGCAAAACATTACTGCAGATTCAGCCCCTTTCCCTATGCATCGCATGGCATAAACTAACCTATTATTGACTTCAAAATTATTGTCACACTGCTTAGAATTATAAAAAGTATATTTATAATCACAAGAAGGACATTTTATATCAAACTGAACAGCTTCACCACAGTTTTTTTCATGTTGTAACAATCTAATTCCTTGTTTACCACACTTTAAACATTTTACAGCTTCAAAAAGTGCATAGGCTAAAAGATTGATATCCATAATGACATTCCTAAAACCAGAATAAGTATCATTCGAATATGATGTATCCATATTTTTGACCTTCTTTTCACTGGAAGATACATTTATTTTTTCCTTGGAATGTTTTGCTACATCACTATTTCCTATAGAAGAGTCATTACTTTCACATCTGCCTTTGTTAAAATGTCCTTTTCTTTTTTTAAAAACACTTGTCTTTGATCTAGGCATGATAAAATCGCTTGAAAACAACAATTTAAAATAATTTAGCTATGTGTTTTGATACAAACACTAACTAAAAAGAACAACAAATATTTGTAATAATTCAGTTATATGTTTTGAAACAAACACTAACTAAAATGAACAAGCTCGTAGTAGTCGAACTAAAACGTGCTTATGCAAGTGTAAACAAATATCTATCAGTCACAGATACAGTGAAACTTCTTAAGAGCAAATGCAAATAAAAGAAAGGCTCATTTATAACGAAAGTTTAAAGAAATTCATTTAGAGTAGCACATAGTACTATCGTCCAAAAATGAAGTGCGTTGTTTACATTTTTTGGCCCTTTAAATGGGCGTGGCCCCGTTTCAATGTTTATTTAAAACTAAGTTTTTGAAGCTTCTAATTATCGTAGAGATAAAAATAAGGTATCTTTAGAAAGGTGAAAAGCTATACAATTTGGAAATAAAAAAATCTCAAATCATGATTTTTTGAAAAATTTGACGTTCCGACACCCCTTAATAGATGCTTTCAAGAGATAATTTATGAGTTAGAATCCAAACTCTCAGAAGAGTGACAGAAAATCTTTTGGGGAAAATCAAAATTTTTACGACTCTGTCTCGATTTTGACATTTAATGATAAAATAGTTCCGCTGTTAAAAGTGATTCAAAAAACTATTCAATATTCCAATATTAATTTTCTTAAAAAAATTTTTTTAGCTTACTTTCTCACATTAGATAGTGCTCAGAGTAATTTAAGCAGAATATTTTTACATGAAGTGAATTTTATTAATGCACATAAATTCTAATGAACGCTCGAAATTTTTATATTGATTTTCATTACAAACATTACTTTTTAAACTGAACTCCATTATGAGCAAATTTTAAACTCATTATATAGTAAGAGTATTGTTCAATAATTCTTTAGAAAATCAAGAAATGGTGCTCACAGTCAGTTACTCGTATTTGTGATCACGATGCCTTTCACAACTGAAAACTTTTTTGTCATAACTTTTCCGGCTTATGAGACCATTTTCACTTTTTTGGAAAAGTTTCACCAGAAGCAACCCAATTTTTTAAATTTTTGCTCGATTTCCGATACATTAGGTTGAATCCAGGTCCCACCGACGGTAACTACTCAATGCAAAATGACGTCGTCAACTCGACGCGGTAGTAATCAAGTTTTAATTTGGTAATAAATGACTACTAAATCAAAACTAATTTATGAATCGATGTCAAATTTATTTCGTTACTATTCTACAGCTGGCAGCACTCAATGCCAACAACAATTTACCTTAATGATGCCATCTGTCTTCAAGTACAAGTACTTTTTGAACCATCTTCGCATTAAAAATAAGAAGCTTGTCTCGTGTGCAATTGTTAAGAAGTAGGTACTAAATAAATTTTACCAAAAGTTTACATTTTTTTTCTTCTTTTTGATAAATATAACGTCTTTTTAAAGGGTATCAGATTATAAAACTATCATACCGAAGCTTAAATGGATGATCTGAGATTCCAGATTTCCAGAAATTCTCAAATAATTCCACTTAACATAATCGTATGAATAATAGATTTCCCAATCATACATGGAGACATTTTTAAAAAATCTTAATTTATCCTATCTCAGTTTCAAGGGTGGATGATGCCCATTCCCACATTTTTACACGAAGAAACGAACTCTTTTTTTGAATTCGTAACAAGTTGTAGATTTCTAGGGAGAAAATTTTTTTCTTCACTGTCTTTTAAAACATAATCAGGATCATTTTTTTTTATATCAAAACTTTTTTCCTATAAAATTATTCACGAACTGTTTTTATATAATCTTATGCAATTATATGATGCTCTTAAGCTCTTGCTACTAAATTAAGATTAAGTAAAAACGGAGCGATCAAAATTATATTTATATGGAGTTATGCCATCAGATGTCTGCATAAATACGAGTATTAAAATTATATTAAATAATTATATTAAATTAATTACATTAAATAATTATATTAAATTAATTACATTAAATAATTATATTAAA
>BMAW01014000.1:698980-739284 GCA_019974015.1 Nephila pilipes
TAAATTAATTACATTAAATAATTATATTAAATTAATTATGTTAAATAAATTACATTAAATTAATTATATTAAATATTAAAATTGGATTTTTAAGATTTATTGGCTAAATCATAAATTCCCAACCTTTTTAGCCTTATCGCCCTCTTCTTAAAAAAGTCGCTCGCTGACCCCTTTGCAGAAAAACTCTCTGATTCTTCCGCATTGAAATCAGTAACGCAATCCTTAGTTTTCCATATTTTTACTGATCAATACTCATTTTTTCAAACATGGATTCAATAGCCTTTTTAGCCGAGCCAATCTAGCCTTTTAGGCTAGATTAATATTGAAAGAAAAACAGATTTTTAAAATAACCTTATTAAAAGATATTAGTATATTGGAGTATTGTTCAAAGTTTGATCAACAAATATATATTATTAAAAATCAATGCAATGTTATTAGTGAGAGATCCGAGTTTGCTGTAAGGTACAAGTTATCTTAAATCGCCGCATTCCACTACTAACAATCTAGTTTATTTTCTTTATTTAGTAAATTGTTGGCTACGCTAAGCAGTCTCTTGGCTAAATGTAATAATGGGAATGCAATGAAAAACTTTTTTGATGAAGCACTTGTATAGTTGGATATAAAAGCCAGAATTCGAAGACTAAATTTTCGAAATTCTTTTGTTAGTATCAATTTTAACTCTTTATTTGTTGACAATTCTATAGACTCCTCCCTGCAGTAATAATTATACTGCTTGCAATTTTGAAAATGATTCTGGGATCCCATATGGAATGATCATCTTAAGGATATCCCGAAATTTATTTCAAAATAGAACTTTTCAGCGTGTTCTTGAAAGTTTTCTTCAGGGTAGGAAGTTGGTCCTCTAATGCCTTCTAAATTTGCCTCGGTCCAAAAACATTTCCTCAGTTCTCCTCAACACCCGTCGTTGGAAAACCATCGACCTCGTCAAAGAGAACTAATTAAAAAAACTCTTTCATAGAACTTCTATTATATTTCCTTCTTAGCAAAATTGCCGATAGAACACTGACACTAGAATTACTAAACATAATTTCAGCAATCCTTACTATGAATTAAATTAAAATTTTTTTTTCAGAATTTTAACCCATTGAACTAGAATTAAACAGCTAGAAATGAATTTAAATTAGTGTCAGACAAAAAAAAATTAGCTATTATAAAAGCAAATTATAATATTGTTGCGTATACGCTGGAGCAAACTGAATAGAAGGTACAATAGATATCCAAATAAAATGGCTTTATTAACAGCTACAGTTTGCTGAGAGTTCATGACTATATATCATAGCGGAATATTCCAGAACGCTGCTCTGTGCTCTAAAATATTCTGCAAAGGCTTGGATATCTTAATGAAAAACAGAGAACAATGAAACAAAATATTTGCATGAATTTTTATTGTGGTCAACACTGAGTTTTGAACCTGGGAACTCTTCGTTCTGTAGAAAAGTGTTTTATCTCGGCGACATCAGTGCTTGCGATCTTTGTGGAATTGCTCACCCCTTGAAAATTAGCGTCCCGCGGTTAAGAAATTCTGTAATAGTGCTATATGGCCTTTTTTAGCTGTTGGACACACTTCCTTTAGGATTGAGCTTGTCAGACGCAGTAGAATCATCTGGAAACTAGATCTGTGCATCGGAATCATAGTAAGGATTCATTCGAAGAACATGTATCATATTTAAAGTCCTTTGGCGTCTCGAACTGCCATCAGTCTTGAACTTGATAGGTCACGTCAGAGAGTCGTCGTCGGACTCAATAAGGACCGAAGTATCTTTTAATTAATTTTTCCGACAGATCTACTTTTCACACAGATGTGAAAATCCATACGAGGTTTCCAGGCGAGTAGAAGACTATTCGTTGTTTGGAGCCATACTGCCTTCGGTCCTAATCTTGTGCTTCCAAGATTCGTAATCTCGCCAGCTGTCTAGATTCTACGGCTCTTGATAGCAATCTATTAGTTTCAGTTTCTTCAGTGGAAATCAGGAACATTATGTCGAGTTCACGCACATACATTAGTTAGGTTGAAACAGATTGCTTTAGGTTGAAATAAAAGATATGATACTTAGATACCTATATACGCAATTTTTATTATAATTTAATTTGAAAAACTGAGGTTGATATGAACAAGGTAAAGTGCTCATCGCACTTGTAATTGCAATTCCAAAGTAACATTTTGGTTACACGTCACACACTAGCAATGTCCTCGGACACGATATTCCAGTCGAACGATTGGTAGAGATCTGATTTTGTCTTCTCTTTGGAAATTTTAGGAAAAATAAAAATGACCATGCCTGTTCAAAAACATGGAACATAATTTTTTGTTTTGGTTGGATAGCTGAAAGTGATAAAACAGTTATTGGTCCCGAGCACTCCAACCGGAGCAGGAATCGACACCTGCTAAACTGTACACCTGATGTGGGGGTGTTCTTGGTTCCCAGGAGAATTGGACTCTATAAGGTCAATGTTCACGTGAAACGGAAATGTTGCAGGCCATTTCTCGAGTCCAGATGTCTTCAATGAGGACCTTGTCCGGATGTAAGGGGTGTCCTTTTCATTTATGGAATAGTTCGTATTGAAGGTGAAATTAGAGCGCCTAACCCAGATGGGCCTACATCTCTATATCTGAGTTGAACCTGATAAAAACTATTTCTATACCCTGTTAAGTGGATGCTGCACAATTAATAATTTAATGTAGTAAAAGATAAAAATTAAGTTACAATTTATGAAAGACAGTGATGTGGAATAATACATGAACTTTAGTGAGTGAGCAGTGAGGTGGAGGTGGTTGGGGGATGGTAGTGCTTGTCCAATCAGGAAGCAGATACTCAAGTGCTATGATTTTTACAATCTTGGGTAGGAGAATTTGATTCTTCGTTCAAGTAGAGGAGAGGGTGTTTTCCTATTGGATGAGAGGGTGTTTCCTATTGGTTGGGAGGATTGTGCGTTAATGGAGTATAAGTATGTTAGTCTAGGCTTGTTGGGGTTCTGTAATTTCGAAAATAATGATTGATTTCTTGAATTGAGGGGTTTGGGTGGTTGGGTAGGGCATTATTAAATTTTTCAGTTATTATATTATTAAAATTTTGGAGTTTACTGTATTTTAGGGAGTTTCTGATATCTTCATTTCGGTAAAACCATCTAGCTTGGGCAATCATACGTAGGATATTATTTTGTAAGATTTCTAGTTTATTATGATGAATTTGAGCGGCCTGGTTCCAAATTGGACAAGCATAGGTAATGATGGGTCGCAGATACAGTGTATAGATAAGCAACTTATATTTAATAGATAATTTGGATTTCCGACCGATGAGTGGGATTAATTTATTCGCGGCAAGTCGGAATTTGTCTTGTAGATGTGTAATATGTTGATAGAAAGTGAGTGTTTTATCAAGGATTATGCCAAGATATTTGGCTTTTTGAGACCAGGGGATTGGTGTGTTGTGAATAAAAATTTGTGGTGGTAGTGTTCTTGAAGATTTTGCGAAAAAGACGGCCTCCGTTTTTGTAACATTAAGTGCTATTTTCCATTTGGAAAACCAGTCTTCTAGTGATGAGATATGTCTGTTGATATGATGAGTGATTACTTTGATGTTTCTGTGTTTTGCAAGTATCGCTGTGTCATCTGCAAACATGCAGAGAATGGTGTTGTCGTGCTTTGGGATGTCGTTCACGAATATTTGAAATATGGCTGGCCCAAGATGCGAGCCCTGAGGGATTCCTGTGTTAATAGTTCTTGGATTAGAATAGGTATTATTAATTTTTACAACGAAGTTTCTATTTTCTAGGTAGGAATAAATTAGGTTAATTAGATAAGGTGGGGTGTTAATTTTTATTAATTTAAAAATTAATCCTTCATGCCAGACTCTGTCGAATGCTTTTTGAATGTCTAGGAAGACAGCCCCTGTCTTCTCTTTATTCTTGAATCCTGTTCTGATATAGGTAGTTACTCGAGTAAGTTGATGCGTGGTGGAGAGGTATGGCATAAAGCCGTGCTGTTCTGGAATGATGATATGGTTTTCTTCTAAGTAGTTGGATAGTCTATTTAAAATTATTTTTTCCGCTAATTTCCCCAGGATTGGTAGCAGTGAAATGGGTCTATAACTTTCAGCATTGGTTGGGTCCTTTCCTGGTTTTAGAATAGGTACAATAGAGGCTGTCTTCCAAAGTTTTGGAAAATCACCGAGTCTTAACATATGATTAATGATATTAGTAATTTGAAGGATAGTTGGCGTTGGCAGGTTTTTAAGCATTTTATTGGTTATTCCATCATGACTGGGTGATTTGTTAATATTAATTTTGTGGATATAATTTATGACTTCAGAAGGGAGACATTGTGGGTAGGGCTCATTATTTGAGTTCTTATTGTTAGATAGAAAGTTGTGAACGACATGTGTAATTGTCCTATCATGTGTTGGGGTGTTGGTTTTATTAAGTTGGAACTGGTTTTTTAATGAATCTGCAAGAAGTTCAGTTTTTTCTGAGTCTGCTAGAGCGATACTTGTGGGGCCTTTAATGGCTGAGATTATAGTGCATCTTTTTCTTTGTTCTCTTGCTGCTCCCCAGATGGAGCCACGTTCGGTATTGAGTGAAGCTAGGGTATTTTCCCAATCTTTTATGGACTGTTCTTTTATTTTAGCTTTTAGTAGTTTATTGACTTTGTTGAAGTGCTTTTTGTGTTCAGGGTTTCTTGTGAATTGTCAAGTTTTCCTAGTTTTGTTCCTATAATTAATTAATTCTCGGATGTCTTTGTTAATATGTTGTGTTTGATGTTTAGAATATGGTTTAGATGATGTGTTGTAAGCTTTGAGTATATTGTCTGTTAGGTCGGCGACATACATTTCTAAGTTCTCTCCATTAGTTAAATTTGGGAGGGTGAAATTAGTATTTCTTAGGTAGTTGCTAAAGTTACACCAGTTGGTGTAAACTTTGTTGTTTTTGTCGTGTATCTTGATTTTTAAGTCTACGAAAGTGAGTATTGGATTGTGATCTGATGAGAGCTCGGGGAGGGAGGAGCAGGTGATTGGCCAATGGGCATCCTTCGTTAAGGTAATGTCTATGGTGGTCTGAGCGGATTGGGTAAAGTGAGTAGGGGTGGGTGGGTGGGGCTATGATTTTCATGTTGTTAGATTTTGTAAAATTTAATAGTTTAATGCCTCTAGGATGATTAGTGTTACATTTCCATTGTGTGTGTTTTGCATTGAAGTCTCCAATCATGATGTTTGGAGTTCCTACATTTAATAATTCTTGAAGATCATTTGTGATATGAGAAGTTAAATTTGATTGGGGAGGGATGTATACTGAAGAAATGAAAATTGGTTTTTCTCTCGGAGGTGTGATAGCAACGACCGTTGCTTCAGACACTCGTAAATGAGGGGTGGGAATTCTGTAGTGTTGGAGAGAATTTTTGATGAGAATTGCAGTGCCGCCTCGTGCATGGTTTCCTCGATCAAGGAGTTCCCTGTCGTTCCTATAAGTAGTATAGTTTGCAATTTTTAGTGTCAGTTCTGGTCTCAAATGTGTCTCTTGTAATAGGATTAGATCGGGGGTGTGCTTATCTATAAAATTTCGCAACTCGACAATGCGAGATCTGACACTGTCTGCGTTCCATGAAATAATTTTTAGACCAAGAAGATTGAACATTTAAATTTGGGTACATATTGCTTGAAAGAAGATGTTGAGTTTGTCAGTTTTATCGGGAGTGTTTCTCATTTGCTTACAGGCTCCCAGGAGTCCGGGAAATAGTTGAAATAAATTTTTAAGTTCTTTAATGGCATCAAAGATAGAGAAGTCTTCTGTTAGTTCTGGTTGTTGGGTTTGGCTATTATTTTTAGGAATATTCTCTCCTCTTGGTGTGGACGTTGTTTCGGTTGTTTCCCCGTCGAGTGCCGCCCTCTGTTGGACGGGTTTGGGTTTAAGAGCTTGAGCGTATGTGGTATTTGGTCTTATTTCTGATGATGGGAGTATAATGTTACGATTATTGGTTTTCGTGGTAGTTTGTCCCTTCCTAAATTTGGGGAAAGAGGGGCAGCCCTCCCACGAGGCTACGTGGCCAAAATTATTGCAGTTAATGCATTTAGGATTTTCTTGTTTTTCTTTGATGCTGCAGCTAGTAGTGTTGTGACTTTGGCCACATTTGAGGCATCTTGTTTTCATTTCACAATTGACCGAGGAGTGGTGAAAATAATTGCAATTGTAGCATTGCGTTGCTCCTGGTCTTCTTTTAAAATCGTCTATTTGAATTTGGATGTGCATGACTTGTTTTATTGTGTAAATGTCTGTAGCATTTTCGGTTTTCCTTATTTCAACTAAGAATATTGGGAGTGGTTGCTTAGTTTTGAATCTTTTTAACTGTGCCACTTTTTCGACTACTATTTCTTGTGATATGAGGGAGTCTTTTATTTCCTCAATATCTGATGATATTGGTAATCCTTTCACGACAATTTTTTGTGGTCTTTCATTTGGAGGTTGGGTGATGTAAAATTCCATTTTTTGCTCTTTTAGATATCTGGTAATTTCTCTATGTTCGTCCGAAGAATCGGGAAAAATTTTGATGTAGTTCCCGGATAGTTTGTTGATAGCTGCTGGAGCTATTCGGTGGATTTCTTGGAGGAGTAAGTTATAATTTTGAGTTATGCGTAGCATAACTGGTGGAATTTTTTCTATGGGTGGGGGAATAGCCTCCGCAACGTCCACTTGAATGTTGATTCTTAGCGTGTTAAACTTGTTTAGGGTTTCATTTATGGTTGGAGTGACTATTTTAGCTTGAGATTGTTTGGCAGTTTTTGATGGTATTTTAAAACCATCTGTGCTCACTTCTAGTTGGCGTTTTTTATTTAGGTTTAAATTTGGATTTTTAGTAGGAGTTGAATTTAAATTAAAGTTACAATTATTTTTTAATTGTGCAATTTGTGCGTGATGAATGCATCCATTAATTGGGCAAGGAATAGCAAGGTTCAACTCACCTTCAGTTTTCTTCAGTTCTTCCATCCATCGGGCCAGTTCTTCTCTGTGCAGGTCATGATCTTGTGATCCATATAAAAATGGGAGTAGTTGGGCTTTTTTAATGACTGCCTCTACTTCAGTAATTTTTTGGATGGTCTCAGTATATGCCTCGATGTAAAATTGTACATTTTGGCATTTTTTGATGTTATCATCTAGTGGAGGATTATGGTTTGGAGTTTCAATTGAAATCTCCATTTCCAACAAGGGCATCTCCGATGCCGTAGAATCGCCTAAAGCGCAGTTTCCCGCCGAACCCGTGTCTCCCGAGAGAGCTTGGGTTTGTTTCGTTCTAGCCATAGCTAAAGAGTGACAAAAATCATTATGGAATAGTTCATACCTTCTTTCGAAAGTGTCTATGAAGCACATACAATTACTTTTTTTTTGTCTATCTTGTACAAGTATTTATAGAGAGACTGCACTAATTCCATAATCACTATCATCTATGTATGTTGTGCCATGGAAGCCTTCTCGTCGAACACTCCTAAAATAGGGTCGGAAGTAAGTGCTGTCTTCAACTTGTGAAAGATAGTGGCTTGTTCTGACCCCAACAAAATTTAGAATCCCCTTTCAGCAGTTCCTGAAGTGCTTCAGCTGGCAGAAATTTTTAATGAAACTGCGGTAATAAGAACAGTCCTCAAAAGCTTCTGACGTCATATAAATTATTTGGTGTCAGAAAACAGCAGACAGCTTTTATCTTGCCCGAATTAAGAACACTGTCTTCTAAACATGGCCTAAAATTTTGATTTCTTGGGCAGCAAAAAAACATTATTTAAAAGTGAGGGTGATCCCAACTTCTAAGAGAAGACTCACGACTATATTTAACCTTTCAAGATGTTTATCGAAGGTTTCGGAAAACACCACGATGGCATCTAAATAACAGAAGCTCATCATCCATTTTAATAGTTGTAGTAGATTGTCCATTATTTTTTCAAATATTGCAGGGGCATTACATAAATCAAAAGGTGAATTTTAAACTTGCACAGTCCTTCTGGGGCGATAAACACTTTCTTTTCAATTTTCCCTGCCTCTACTTGGATTTTCCAGCAACCAGTTAGGAGGTCTATTTACGAGAAAAATTTAGCACCCTTAAAACAATCTAGTGTATCGTCTAATCGTTGTAGAGGGTACACATCCTTTCTAGTAATATGATTGAGACGCCGATAATTCGTGCAGAGGAGCCATCTTCCGTCTTTCTTCTTAATCACGACAATTGGACACAATCATGGGCTCTTATATGGCTGAAATATGCCACTATCACGCATCTTCTCCCCGACTTCTAGTATTATGCGACGCTTCAGGGACACTTTATTACTGGGGCGACCAACCTTTTGTAGATCATGCTCTAATTTGACAAGAACTTATATCGTCTTACGTTCGTGATTAGGGGTTGGTGAATAGAGATAAAGATAGAATGTGCTTCGCTTAGGAGATGATAAGGAATAATTTAATTACGCAATGAAATTAATTAATTTACGCCTGTTGAATGAAGCATAAATCTACAATAGACAGGAATGATCTCCTGTACGAGAGGGTAATCACTTCATGATGGTGCTATAGCCACCAGAGAGTGAGTGAGTGAGTGATAGTGAAGTTTATTGGCGCAAGAGGTCATACTGCGCCAAACAAGGTAAATCTGTGATCTAGACGTAAAGAAATTGAAGAAAAACCACAAATTGGTTGACAAGAAGGGTTGAAAATAGAGAAAGATCGTTAGGGTATCGTTTGGTCAAACGTAACTTAGGACCACCGTTGTTAGCACTAAGAGTGAGATCAGCTTGGAACTTTGATTCGTCAGTTCTCTCTTCTTGCTAAAAAGGAATCCTGGTCATGACGTATGCTTAATAATCTTTTTAATAGAAGAATGTTTGTAGACATTAATTTAATAAAATGATTTAATTATTATGCGGTTATAGTAATATCTATTGCAACGTTAAACGTTACTTTCCATTAAGGAAATTGACTGCTTGGATTTCGCTAGTCTTTTATTGTTTGGTGTTAAAGTTGTTACTGAGAGCTGCAAATAATTATCCGAGCCTGAATAAGTTTTTCTCGACCTTGTTTTGCTTTTACCCAGTTTCACTGATGAAAATGTTTTTTAACAACTGTATGACGTTCCAAAGCAACTTATAATTATTTTCCCCAAATTTTCTTAGCTCTTAGAAACGTTCACATGGTAATGAACCCCAGAAATTAATTATATCAGAAAGAAGGGAAGCCCCTGAGGTCCAATGATACAATCTCCAAGTCAAGGGCGCCCGGAGTGAGTGAGTGAGTGAGTGTAAATTTTATTGGCGCAAGAGCCAGATGTGGCTATGCTGCGTCAAACAAGTTTTAACTGCGGTCCAGACGAGAAGAAATTGAAAAAAAAAAAGACACAAATTAGTTGACAAGGAGGGTCGAAAATAGAGAAGGATCGCTAGGGTAACCCGGGGGCGCGTCCCCCGAGTTTACCAAAAACGGTAAACCCCCATTGGAAAGAAAAAGAACACTAGGGTGACTCGGGGTCATGATACCCGTACTTACCTAAAGTAGGCATGTCCCTGAGGTCCCCTGATATAATCCCCAGGGGCTGAGTGCCCAGCTATACCCCAAACGCTGGGTACCCATTTCAGTCGCCTCTTACGACATGCATGAGCTGCAGTGGGACTATTCTGTCATTCCCGGTCACCACACGGGTCGAATGGGTTCCCGGATTTACCGTCAGACCCTGGGTACCCATTTCAGTCGCCTTTTACGACATGCATGAGCTACAGTGGGACTATTCTGTCATTACCGGTCACCACACGGGTCGAATGGGTTCCCGGATTTACCGCCAGACCCTGGGTACCCATTTCAGTCGTCTCTTACGACATGCATGAGCTACAGTGGGACTATTCTGTCATTCCCGGTCACCACACGGGTTGAATGGGTTCCCGGATTTACCGCCAGACGCTGGGTACCCATTTAAGTCGCCTCTTACGACATGCATGAGCTACAGTGGGACTATTTCTTTCCCACCCGGTCACCACAGAGTGCTAGGATACCTTGGGGTCATGATGCCCGTACTTAAGTATAAGCTCGTGTGGGATTAAAGTTAATAATTCGAGATAAAAATCAGCGTTTTTATATGGTAGCAAAGTTTATTAACGAAAATTATTGAAATATTAGTTAAAACTGGTCGCATATATCTAAATATTGTATTGTTAGACAAGTAAGAACGGCTTCTAAAGTTTCTGAGCTGTAGCTTGATGGGAAGTTGGTTAAATTAACGATCGAAAATTTGACGACACACTGACACACACCAAGTGAAATACATAAAAGCGTTAAAGCTAACTAAAATTAATTAATTCATCCGGTAATTTAAATGGTTGGAATGCAGTTTAACCCAACCACCCTTGGCGACAAGAATTATTTAGCAATATTTTGCCAAATGTGGTTACCCTGGTCCGTTTTACGGACTTAATGTTCAGCCAAAAAAAATCACTAAGTTTGGTGCCAATTTTTGAAATCGCGCCAAGTGCTTGGGCTAAACTGTATTATTTAAGAAATATTAGTCGCAAATGCTTAAATATTGTATTGTTGGGCGAGTAAGAACGATTCCCAAAGTTTCAGAGCTCTAGCTTGATGGGAAGTTGGTTAAATTAACGATCGAAAATTTGATGACACACACACCAAGTGAAATACATAAAAACGTTTTAAAAAGGCACTACACAGAGGGTCCCAAATTATGGTGTAGCCCTAATGTCACATGATTCAATAGCTAGAGTAGCTTCATCAAAGAGTAGCTTCAAAAGATCACTACAATGCAAGGTATTGTTCCTAAAAACAATACTAAAACATTTATCTAATTTTTAAAACAGTTAAAGCAGAAAATAAAAAAAAGTCAACTGAAAATATTATTTAAAATATTCAACTGAAAGAGTCCTATCCTCAAGGTTTAATAATCTCTCTTACAACCCTGGGGGGACATTAAAAAAAAACTAAAAGAGTCAAAATATAGAAACCATTGATAGAATAGATGACAAATACATAAAAATGTTGGATGTATTTCGTTGAAAAGGGATTAAGGAAGTCAAAATTTGTGACATTTTATTCAGTTAATTTTATATAAGAATTTCTTCAACTAATTATATAAAAAAAATGTTTCAGAAATAAATCTAAGTATTTTCATCTTACCTGTGTGAATCCTTTGATGAGCTTTTAAGTGGGAACTTTTAGTATAAACTTTTGAGCAACCTATAAAACAAAAATAAAATTATATATATTTGCATGGTCAAAAGTAATTAGATTATAACACCACAAGTTGTATACTTTTAAGTAATAGTTCTAAAGACATTTTTTCTAATATCTCTTGCTTCAGATCACTCATTCAAAACTTCATTAAAAGCAAAAGATATTCAAATATTACATTGTTTAAGCTTAAATATCATAAATACAAAGGGGTAAAGGCATTATATTCAATGTTTTCTCAAAAATTACGTTTTGGTTGATTTATATTTAATAACTTTTCCTTAAAAACAACATTCTCAAGAAATATGATCGTTTTTCTTAGAATGTTTAACTTTTTTGAAATACAAATTTTTCAATTTATTATTTACAAATTTCAAATTTGATCCTTTTTTAAAAGCGCAATGAACTTATCAATTCATTAAAAAAAAAAAAAAAAAAAAAAGAAAGGAAACACCAAAATACTATCCGCAAAATATTTTATAATTTCCTTTTTGTAATTATTTTAAATGTATATACAAAATTATTTACATTATGAATTATTTGAACGTCTTATTTCAATAAGAATAATTTATATTTGAAATAATAATTCATTTAAAAAAACGAACGACGCAAAATTAATTACTTGCAATAAAAACTGTAGCAAAAAACAGTAGACGTTATTTATAAACAAAAACATGCTAATGTCTACTAAGAGTTATTTCAATAAGTTTTTTTCACTAACACATATACACATGTATTGTTCGTTATTCTAAATGAGAATATCAATGAAATACGTTTCAAAGCAGAGAAGCAGACATGCAAAAAATATTAAGTTTATTTGTATTTTTGTTTCAATTGTAAACTTTTTCGTAAACTCAATTCGGTAAATATTTTTTTAAGTTACAGTTTATACCCAAACATAATACGACTTTTGAATAATATAGTATTATTCAAAATGAATCATCCCATTTCAAAATGCTATATTTTCATAAATAAATGACAAATAATGATAATAAATGAATGCAAAGAGAAAATATTGATATTTTTTTTACAAGTGTTCTATAAAACTTTCAATTATATGCAAATATAATGTCAATTCGTTACGTAAATTTTTGCCAAACACATTGTAAATTTTCAGTTGCAATGGATTGTTCAGCAGCAGAAATTTGTTATATAAATTCACATAAATTTGTGGGTAATGGTAGCGTATACACTTTATCTTTTGAGGAGGAAATTGCATGTGACCAAGGAAGAAATTACAAAGGAAGAAAAGAATCCCCAAAGGAAAAAAATCGCATGCGACCATATCAGGTAATTTAAGTGGCCAGCTGTGTAATATGTCATCTGGTTCACTACAACCGATTCAACTTAAAGGTGGCTCCGTGATAGCTTCTAAAACAGCTTCAACACACGAGGGCTATTTCTGTTGTTCATAGTTTAAAAACTACCAAATTTTTCTTTTGTATTCATGTATTATTATATGTCGCTTTTTTTATGAAAATATTGAATTTTATAATCGGATGATTCATTTTGAATAACCCTGCACTCCCCCTGCAAAACGATCGGTAAAAATAGATTGATATTGATTTTCCATTCATCAAAGTCTCACGCAACATTTATTAATCCTTGCATTCACATATCGGAGAGCCGTTTCTATGTATTATAAAAAAAATATGTTTCTGTGATATACATTAGACTGTCCGTTTTAAAATGAAGAGGCTCTGAGATCGATTGCTTTTAGATTGATGAAATGTTTCTCTTTTTTCGGTTATGGTAAAAAAAAAAAGTTTAATCTCACGTGACACAATACTTCCTGATCTTCAAGAAATAAATTAAAATAAAGGAACATATTCCCGGTCAGGTGTTTGATTAAATAAGCGCGAACATCCTTCAGAATCGACTCATTGAAATTTGCTGAGCATCAACGCATAAAATTTTTATAAAACATGTCAACAAATGTTAAAATCTATGTAAATTTGCCATCCAAGGTGTGTTCAATGAAGTTCTTTTCAGTAATCTGTGAATTCTATTTACAATATTATACTTTATAAATTCAGATCTCTATAACATAATAGCATACGTCAAAAATAATATTTTTCACTGAGGCATTTTTTACCTCGAGTTGGAAGAGGAATAATGCAAAAACACATGCAATAAATTATATATATGATTTACTGCATATGTTTTTGAATATTACCGAATTATTTTTAGAAGAGAGAAGACAGACTCTGTTAAAAAAGAAACATTTACAGAGGATGTAGGGTGCATCAGAAAAAGAGGAAGGTCTCGATGAAAGCAGATATCAAAACATTCAAAATCTATCGTTGGGTGACACCATGGTTTCCCATCGGAATCTTTGGAGGAGGCATATTGAAGCTTAACTGTGGTGCATTGGCAGAAGGGGCAGTTTTTAAAATCTTTATTATAAGATACAGTGAAATAATCATACTCGGTAGCGATCCAGTGACTGGAAAATACACAAATCTTATATATAATCTATCTCATAGGTTCCCAATCTGTTCTCTTTTCGTCGAAAAATTACTCCCTTTCATCCTTCTTGGGGAAAAAAATTCGCACTACGACTCCCGTTCTTTAAATCAGTAATGCTGTCGTGAACTTTCAATATATTTTAAAAATGCTTCCGAAAGTCAGAGAAAGAAAGAAATCACGTAGAAGTATTGTTTTCCTTCTGTTTCCAATTTTGTTTTTATTCCATTTTAAAGGCAATAATCTAACTTTGAGAAGAAAAGTAGGAAATTCTGTGGGATTAACGTTATGCTCGGAGATTCGCGATGCAGTGTAAGCCGAAACAAACACGTGCGTGCCCTTGCTCGTTGATGACGTCAGTCCACTCATACGGAGAAAGAGCGGCTCCAACTGGCCGCTGGTACTCTAATCAACTGCTCATCCTAGTAATAAAAAGAACAAAACTCTAATGTACAAATGTCTATGTTTACTGTGGACTGATCTTGTTTAAACGACTTTTAGAACTATATGTTGAGGCATGCGTTCAATACGTTTTAGATTTAAGAGAGAGCATTTAGACATTTTAAACATTTTAAGCATTTAGACATAAACATTGTAGAGAGCTTTGCCAAGGGTGCCCTTCAACGTCCCTTAAATTATCCTTGCACCAAAAACGCGTCTTAAAATTCTTCAACGACCCTAATGGGTGGTACTGTATGTTGGTTTAGTTTAGTTTTTTTTATTAACGTCGCATTAGAAGCAACACGAGGGCTATTGGCGACGGACCTCGTACTTTTGAACCACGGTCAAGTGACGAGGACGACACCTGAGCTGGCACCCCTCCCCCCTCTCCTAGCATCCACACCACGCTAACGGGAGACTTTGGGCCCCGAACAGATTTAACGTGCATCAGCCCCGGCTACACGGTGGGTCTTTGGCAGCCAAGGATCGAACCCGCGACTGAACGAAAACCGTCGGCCACGAATTCGAAGCCATGACCACTAGGCTACCACGGCCCAACTGTATGTTGGTAACCTCTGATCTGATAATGATCTGTTTAACTTATACTTAACGCTGTTAAAGCATAGGACCAGAAATTAGAACACGCAAAAAAAAAAAAAAAAAAAAGTGCCCGAACATTGAGTTCATATTCTGACTTAGCTATCCTTTAGAGAACACTATGTTTTATAATCCTACTCATTTGTATCTGAATCAATCCCTTTCTTCTACGATAAAATACGTTCCGCGTTACATCTTCTGTAATGTAATCCATTCTAAATGGTCCTAAATTTTAAAAATACTGTATCATAAATAGATGCATGTGTGTTCAATGTCGCAAACTTTAAATGAAAATTGGAACAATTTTCTACATGGAAATATGTTCGAAGTTTCAATCCGGTTCTTTGACAATAGGCAAAGACAGCCTTAAAGAGTTTCAAGATTTCCTCAGATTCGTTCTTGGGTCTTCGCAGTATACGTTACCAGCACTTATATCTAATGTGCTTATTGTTACCTATCAAAATAGTTATACTTCGAATTCTTTTTTTTAACCATCAATTACGATACACAAATATCAGACAGCATTCATGAAAAAAAAAATAAAGTAACCGTTCAAATGAAGCTTTTCAATTTCGTTTTAAAAAAAAAGTAGAATTCATTTCATACGAGCCAACTTACCGGAAAACAAGCAGCGGTGCGTCCTTCTTTTCTCTAACTCTGGATTATTTCTCCTGTTATAAGCAGACTTGGAGCCTTTTTTTTCGGTTGTATCGAGAAAAGACTTCCTCCACGGCGCCGGAGACACATAGGGAGGCGGGGGTGTCGTTCTCACGGTTAAGGAATCCACGGAATCACTCCCGGGCTCCGATATGGGCGGGGTCAGAGGCATCATGAGTCTGGACACAGCATAATGACTCATACAGGTGTTATGGGACACCGCCATATTCGACGTATAGTGTTGTATATTGTTATTCTCCATGTTCGGCTCCCGTTTAACGATCACTTGTTCGGGTAAACTGACATCCAAAAGAGACGCGAATTCTGGAGAACCTGGAGGAAACGCACATGGGTCCGGTTGGATCTTCTCCGTCTTGATGTAAGTGGCAGGACTGAGATGGGGCGGAGTGATGCTGTCGAAAAGCCCTTGAAGGTCGGATGACTCGCTGATGTCTTGAAAACTCATGCTCGTCGACGGCGCGATGTTGAACAGTTGTTCGGTGTGGCTGTTGATAGGGTTCAGTGGTGGACACGATTTTCTTCCGCACATAGCGTTGTTGAATGAGGTGATGTTCATGGACGGCCTAGTCGGCAAAGCGGTGTTTTGATACGTTTCCATCGTTTTCAAGACGTCAGATGCATTGAGGTTGCTGTCTTCGAAAAACTCGTCTACTCGAGTTGCGCTATCCCGGCGGGCTTTCCTAAAAATAGGCTTATCATAGCTCGTATCGCGGTTATCCAGGTTGTAAGAATTTCCCTGAAAATAAAGAAAGAAAAGTATGGTAAATGCTGTTTACAGAAACTTTTGAATTAGATATTTATATGAAAAGATCTGAATCACCGCGTGTTTGAAATCATACACAAAATATGTGTATTTCAGAAAATAAACTTCATTTTCAAATAATTATTTAAATTTTTTTTCAAAATATTTCAATATTTCAAAATCCCTATTATATCTGCAAATTAATATTTTTAACATTTTTTTATCAATTTCTTAGAGGTGCGTCTAACGTAATAGTTTCACATTTTTTTTTTCGGACACTGCGAAATGCAGTGAGAATTTCTTTTTTTTTTTAAATATAAGCTATATTAAGTTTGCGTACTTCTTAAAAAATAACTGTGCATCTTAATTTCTATTTCATTAACAGAATTACTAAATTTATTGTGCAAAAAAAAAAAAAAAAAACAAAAAATCAGAAAAAGTTTCAAAACTATATTGATTGCATGAAAAAAAAGCCTCGACATTTTCCATCCATAAATCCCTCATAAGAAATAAAAAGCCGAGAAGGAAAAAAAGGCTTAAAGTTTTGTAGATCAATTAAATTACTTGGCCCTTCTAAATTCAAATAAAATTTAAATTACTCATTAACAATTGTAGATAAGGCTACGAAATTTTGAGCATATACTTAGAAAAGTCAAACAACTACAATTAGGCGATTTCTTTTCTCTCTCGATTTAGGATTCTGCGTTTCAGTGGTTCAGCAATTCATTTGATTTAATGCAAAATTTTGAAAACTAAAAATGAATAATTAAGACGAAAGTTTGGCTTTTGTTCAACACGTAAAAATATATTTCTAAGAAAGGTTTTTTGTAAATTTCCACTGTATCTTAATTTGCATCCTGTATGGGCATCTGTGTTTTTTATACATTGATCGCTTTATAACGAAACAACTGAAAATCTTTTCTATTGTAACATCAGGAAAAGCTTTTATTTTTTTTCCAAGTTTCATTCATAGCTTTGTAAAATAGTATCTTTCTTTGTATCGGATTTGCCCCTTTAATCAACTCGTTGCACCTTTTTTTTTCATTTAGAATTATGTGAACGAACATAATTATCGTACAACTGCTCAACAAATGTGATGTAGGGATATATATGATCTCAAAAATGAAAATTATTATTTCGATCAACTCTATCCTTCAGCGACAAGCCTCATTTCTTAGAAATATCGGTCAAATAAAGAGTTTAAGAAATTTCTAAAATATTTAAAATCTATGCATTTTTATAGTTGGATTGTTCAGATAGCCATTATAGATTTTATCGTATGCTGAGCTTTTGATTAAAGCAGGTATTAGTAATTAGATTCCAATTTTTATTGTGAAAAGAATTCAGAATTATGGTAACAGCCTAGGAATCCACGGATGCTTTATCGAAATTAAAGAACTAATGCTAGTTAAATTAAAATATTAAGAATTAAAAGATGAATACGAACATTTCTATTACATTCCCTCAAAAGGGAAAAATAACGTACTATATACTTTTGTAAGCAATTCTTTCAAAGTTATCAAGAACAAATCATGCATGATTTGCTTATTAATACGTTGAAAAAAATTACAAAATGATGAAACATTTCCACACATCATTATTTGTAAGTAGAAATTATTCCCAAAGTGGAAGATCAAAAAATTGCATAAAAGAATCTTTTTTTTTTTCCCGAACCGTAATTAAAATAAATAAACACCATATTTCAAATGAGTACTGCATTTAGTGTTCATTTTATTTAAATTTGTGAATGGGTCAAAGCTATGAAGCTAATACTAATATTTCGTTTTTATTTTTTGGTGCATTTACATAAAAATTCGTTTAATTTAACTTTGAGCAGAAATAATAATCAATTTCATTCTATATTCATTCACGACTCAACACCAGAAATAATGCTCATTTTCTTTCTTCATTATATCCTCAAATCATGATCAGGTTCTCGATCAAATTCCCATTACTAAGGAATCCAGTTAAGATACAGACTTTTAACCTAACAGGAAAGGTTTTCTTAGCGATTTCGGGAAAACCAGGAAGTCTTCGCTTCCGGACCGCTATCTTCGCGCGGATGAACCGGGAAGTTCCGATTGAAACGGAAAAACGCTATCTTCTTGAAGCATAGAAACATCGCTTCATATGCGTTTTACTCAGAAAAGTGAAGGATTTTTATTTTCACTACGTAGCGGTTTTTCGAAGACTGTGGCGTTTGCTAGGAAACTGGAAAAATAGTCGAATGTTGGTCCTTCATCTAATGAATATAATACTGAATGGGTGAATAATATTTCCAAGAAATCGCAAGTTGTCAGAGCAATCGTTTGAGAGGGAAAAACAGTTTCCAAATATTTTCTGAGAAATTTTTATATTAAAATCCTTGTCTCGACTTAATAGGACTTTAATTGCTAACTTTATTTTTAATTCGCTTTCTACATTGCTAAATGTACAATTTCTGAACGGTGCAACACTAGGAAAGAATTTTCTCGTGTTGAATATTATTCTTTCCTACAGAATATAGATTCATTAATCATCTGTAAGAAATGTGATTAAAATCAAATCCAATTAAAAGTGTTATTTTACAAATACGAAGATGAAATAAGACAGAAAGTTTCGAGAAATAAATTTAATATAATTTTATACTTTTAAAAATCTAATGGTACGGATGCCCCCCCCTTTTTTTTATCGCATTAGATAGAAACAGACACACGAGCGCAATTCTCGTTGGCCATCAACTTAAAATTGAGATTATTTAAAATTGATTATCCATGAACAATTAATGAGTACAACATTAAGTACTATTATTAAAAACTAAAACATTAAGCAAAAATTCGTCATTTTAAAATCATCGTCTAATTATTTCCAATAAACAGTTGGAACATAACACTGCCTTATAGAATCACATTTTTTTTTCGTTAACAGAAACATTTTAAATATTGCTAGAAAATTCCCGGAAGCATACAAAGTAAATTCTCATGCTTTCCCATTTGCTTGCTAAAATACCAGAATATTTATTCGAAATACATCGCTTTTACAGTTCACATAACCACCTTACATAATTACAATTCAAATAGCTCTCAACGAATGTTTTATGCTGTCCCTCAAACGGAAAATGGATGAAAGTCCCTCAAAAGAATAATAGAAATTTAATTTCTACATAATGTCAAAGGGGAATAAGACTACAAACCAACAAAGGCAGCTCAGCCTATACCTACTGATTGCAAATTCCCCGACGCAAAAACACTTTCCTCTGCATGTCTAACTTAGACAACTGCACGCGAATTACTACTAGTGATATTCCGGCTCTGTCGCACGTGTCGTCGCGACCCTCCACTCAACACGAGACAGCCGACGACTCAAATAGAAACTGTCCCAAGCAAAAACTCAATTTCAACAGGAAGGGGATGAATATCAGTTGCAGTAATGACTGGAAAAACAAAGCAACCTTTTGAACAAACAAATGTTTCGTATCACCCCGATGACACTGGAGGGGGAGTATACGGCGACTCTCTTCTACAACAAAGCCAGAAGTTAAAACACGTTGCTAACTTGCCAGAGAGACATCTTTTCAGCCGAGTTGGCAGAGACACTGCAGAAAAGCGACCTGTCAACTTTCTTTCGGACATACTAGACTAGGGTTCGAAACAACGCAGTGGCAACCAGTTCAATTTTTTATTAACGGGAAGCAATACGAGGGCTATCGGCGACAGACCTCGTAATTTTGAACCTCTGTCAAGTGATACCTGAGCTGGCATCCCCTCTCCTAACTTCCACACCACGCCTACGGAGGGGGACTTTGGGTCCCGACAGATTTAATGTGCATCAGCCCCGACTACACGGCAACCAAGGTCAACTCACTCCCCCTCCCCTCCACAGCGCAAGGGAAAGAATAACATCCCCCGATGTTTCGTCCTATGCCGAACGTTCTATATTTTGTCTACTATTCTAAAATAAGAAATGTCATATTTTTTTAGGAATTTGTTTACTACTCATATGGTTACTATATAATTATATAATGCTAGAAGTTTGTAATAATATTGAAACAGTTATCCTCCCGAAACAGCTATTCTGACCTTAGATTTGACTCTTCAACGCTAAACAAATACAACCGTTCAAAAGTAAAAATTTAACACCCTTCAATGTACTGAAGTTTCAATGTTAATATACAATTAGTTCTTCCTCAGGAACATTTTAGAGATCCGTTTATTGCTTAGAAGATATCAGTTCTAAATTCAAAATTTGAATAGGTTCTTTAAAAAAAATTTTTTTTTTAAATAACTGGGGTTAATACGCTCTCGAGCGCGAATGTTATAGTACACACACACACTTTCCAACTCTTACAAACGGCAACTTGTTTTCGATTTTATGTAGTATTCTATTTTTGCTATTTTGCTCTTCCTTTTGACTGACTCATCAAATATTTTCATTTCGTTTCACGTTTCCTTAGCGTATTCAAAATTTTCCGTTAGCTTGGCACATTGCATAAATTAAAACTCCATGACCCGGGCCCTCGGATGAAACGTAACTTATCAAAATTTAGATGACACGATTAGTTTTAATAATAAATCATCTGCCTGTTTCTGTGCAGCTGATTAAAATTCTTACTACCGGAGAGCGAGTTATCTTAGAAATTTTGCAACGTTCCGCGATTTTAACGAATATCAAATATTTCGAGATGTATGTAAATTCAAACTTCCGTTACTTAAGCTGAACAATTCCACACCAATATTCGAAAACGTATTTTGACACTTTGAATTAAACGTCTGGGATTGATATTTTTATTTGAGATGAAGAGTTTAGCAACCCAGCATCGAACGGTGCCTTTGACCTCTATGGAACATGCTGCTGTGGTAACAACAGGAAAGTGAGGTCTAACACCGTTATGAGAAAGAAACTTCGCGTCTATTGAACGTTGATAAGAAAAACGGACACAGATATTTTCCACTCCAATTCATGAGACAGCGTCTTTTTCTACGAGGACCTGTTGATCGAGCTGCCTGTAAGGCTGAGAGCAAAGAACTTTCACCCACGACGGGGAGGGGAGAGAGAAGCGCTATCAGGGGTGGGGAAGACTTTTTTTTTTTGACAAATCGGCCGGAAGTGTACGGACAGAGAAGGAAAAAAAAATAACAGGGAAGGGGATTTTTTTCCCTCAAAATAAATACAGCGGAGAAACATGTTTAGCATTGAGTTTCTTTCGATATGTCCATCTGTGTACTATAAGAGAAAAAAAAATATAAAACTATGCAAGTAGCAATAAATAATATAGAAATAAAGAACTGTATTTCAAAAGAGTGAATAATTAATATGAAGCATATTTATTTCTTATTTTTTCTGGAAATTTATCTCTTACATTTGACTCATCTCGAGTAGACAGTCTACAAATCTTTGCTTTGGACACATTTTATTTTACATTTTTGGAGTATATTAACGATTATTGAGTTTAAGATACAAAAATCCCCCCTGGCAAAAGGAAATGTAATTATAAGATCCATTAATTTTCCCATTTTGGTTTAATCTTCACACGAGCAACATTCTGTTCCTCTTCAATAGGCCAGCACCTTAAATTGAAAGTTTTAAAGAAGAAAATTTTGCTTATAACGAATATTTATTTAATAAATACGCGTGGTAACTTATAGAGTTTCATCCTATTGAGAAAGAGGAAAAACGGGAAGAATTTGATTAATCTATGGTCGCGGAACCAATGTTTGTGAACGATTTATCCATTCTCAGATTTAAAAAAAATGCGTGTTGAGAAACAAACATCAGTTATAAATTTACTTCACCTTAGAGTGAATCCTATTTAGTATCGATCTGCGATAACTAAGTCATGAGCTCAGGCATGAATTCTTCCTCAACACTCAAGTATTGCAATTTTTTTCAGTGAAAACGCTACAGATGTAATATTTATAAAAGCATACATTAAGAAATTCATCTTAAATTCTTTCAATGGTGGTTTTAAAAATAACAAGAATAAATCAGGTGCTTCATAAGTATCATTATTAACTTTCAGATCCGATTCTGCAAAATTTTACAGCTATTTAACTTTGATTGGACTTAATTTAAAGCACTTTTAAAATTACAATACTACATGAAACATTTTGTCTTAAATTATTAAATTGATTTCATTTTCGGATGAAATGGTAAAAGTCTAAAATCTCGTAAAGTCTCAAATTTTGATTAGTAGTTTTCTAATTGTTTAATGAATATTACGATATTTTAAATTCTAGCCACCTGGAGGGGGAGAATAATCTTAACACGAAACAAATGGTTAATATGTTTGTAACATGAACGGTCACATGAATTCATCAGTTCGACAGAAGAATTTCTAAATTAGGCGCTCTTGCTTGATTTGTATGTCATAATTAATAAAGAACATTTAATAAGTATCGATTGCAAAAATTTGGAATTTGTCCAACTTCAAACTTTTCCAAGAACAAACACTTCCAACTTCATCATTTTTCCATTGTGTACTAAAACTCGAAAGAAAGATCTAATTTTACCGAACATGAGGCCTGTTTTCCGCCCCCTTTATCTCTTTGCTCGTCCCATTCAGGAGTGAAATTAACCTCCCCCTTCAACAAATCGGCAATAAAACTGGATGACAAAAAAATAGAAGGAGATAAAAAAAAAAAGGAATTGCGTCGCCCGAGGAAAAAGTCTCTGGGAACGGAACCTGCATGTTTATATGAAGCTACTGAAGCAGGGTAATCCCCCCCCCCTTCTTTCTGACGTAAATAGAGCAGGGGTCTCTCCACCTCCCCCTTGATCGAAAGGTGACCATATTGCGAATTCTCTGTGCGTTTTTTTTCTTTCATTTCTTGATGGAGGCAACGCTCTCCGTTTTGAATTAAGACTGTTTCTTTAAAACTGCACGCATTGTAATCTGGTATTTCATTGGTTTCGAATTCTTTCTCAAGTCTGAAGTAAATTTAATGTTTTTTCACTTTTTTTGTGAAAGAAAAAAAAATGTTAAATTTACGGAAATACTCTTTGATAATTTTGTATGGAAGCAATCAGGAAAATTTTTAATGCTTTCTCTCAAACAATATTACTGAAACAAAGTGATGCGAGAAACAGCCATTTGATACTTATTACTATTTAATTCGTTAAAAATCTGGAATAAAAATAAAAAAAATGTTTCCAAATACTGTGTTTTGATTTCGAGTGTGCAGCGAGTTTAGGATTCCAATCATTTGCCGTCCACGATAATTAACATAACAGGTCTCGAGGTACGCAAAAAATAGGAAAATCTAAATTTGTTATTGGTTTCTAGTCATAATCATTCATTTTCAATAAACTTCCGTAATTTAAGAAAGAAAAAGAGAGGAGAAAATTTTAGTACTTTAAAATATCTATTTTTATAGTGGGATTTTTTTTTTTTTTTTTTTTTTTTTTTTTTTTAATTTTATTATTTGAAACCCAAGTTAAAGCCTCACGATTTTTTTTTTTTTTGCCAAGTAAGTTAACCTTGCCCGATCACGATCTGTGAATGGTATGAATTCCCTTATAAGAACATAACGAATTCTTTCAGCGGACACGCCTAAACATAAGTTAATATTTAATTAAAACAAAAATGGCAAATTGTGCAGCTGTGTCAGTCATAAATGAAATGCTAAGACGACAGTGTCCAAGAACCTCCAACGAAGAACGGATCCATCATCAACGGAGAATACTCTAATAATTAACCGTAGCATAACTTCCTCCTTCTTAAATAAAATATTCGACGAAATCAAAAACGCGTATTTTTTCCCCTTGCGTATATAACTGCTAAGCCTTCCCCCCCTCCCAAATAAAACCGAAATTATAGTTTAAAGGGAACGAATAAAAACATATTTTTCATTAATAAGAAACAGTTGCATATTAAATTTAAATCTACTCTATTCCATCAAAAAATTTTATCAACGACATTACCCATTATAAATATCACAGAGGCCTTCAAACAATATTACGCCAAACAGTTTTTTTTTTAAAAAAAATTGTTATATTTTGATCATAAAAAAAGTATTTATTGAAATACATTAGATAAAACTCGAGCGGAGATATCATAAGAATGATTTCCCACAATTTATTTTTAAAATAAATTTTATATGCAAAGGATCGCTCTACATATGATTTGTAAAACTAATATTTTAATTACTGAAACTAATTTCAAAGTAACGAAAGATTTATAAATCAGAGTCACTTAAAATTAATACTAGTAATCGATTTCGTAAAATAGGTTTAAATAAACGCTGTACTAAAAGTTGCAGAAACGTTATTGGCGATTGACCTCGTAATTATGAACCACTGCTAAATGACGGCAACACTCGAAGAATCTCCTCTTTCCCTAACTTCCATTTCACACCATACGAAAACTTTGAAGCCCGGTTAAGTTTGACGTGCAACAGATTTTATTTTTCCGATTGATTATTTAATAACTTTAACATTTAGAAAGGAGACATTGGAGACAAACCTCGTAATTTTTAAGTCACGCCCAATTAATGAGGACGATATTTGAGCTAACACCTCACTACAACTTCTTCACCATCCCCAACGTGAAAATTCGAACCTAACCTCAAATCTGTAACTCGACAGGTCTTAGTGGTACCCCGACTCGACAGAAATAACACCGGTCACCCTCATGATCTGAACGATTGTCTTTGATGGATCACGTGAACATCATGAGCCATGAAGTTCTCAACCCTGTCCACTAGACCAACATGGTCCAACACTTAGAAAACTAGGAGCTCGATCAGAAATTCTTTTTTGAATGAAGGTTCGAATTTTCCTATTGGAAAGGATGGATTGAAATATGTAAATACCTTTTAGTAACAGACCTGATACATTTTTTCAAAAAAATATTATCACGTTTGATAAATTGTTTTATTAAAGTCGCACTTAGTAGCAAAACGAGAGTTATTGGCGACGGACCTCTTCATTTCGAACCTGTCAAGTGACGAGGACAACATTCGAGCAGACATCTCCCTCTTCGAGCTTTCCCATCACGGAAACGGGAGGACTTGGAGCCTAGACAGATTTAATGTGCATCAGCTCCGCTACATGGCGGGTCTTAAGTGGCATCGGAACTCGAACGCAAGACTCCACGAAGCAATGCTGGCCACGTGATTATGAGGTTACAGTGGCCTGCAAAAAATATTATGTTATCAAGTAAATATTTTGAGCATGATAATTCTAATATTGGAATACTTATTCTAAATTATCCTTTTTTTTCCTTATAAAAATTAAGTGATATTCTCCAAGGAATTGTTAGCAAGTTTTTTTTCCCTACATAATCTCATTATCATTCGATTACTATCGTAAAAATATTTTAAATTGTGTAGATACTAATCATGAAATCTAAGAAATCCAGGAAATTTAAAAAAAAATGCCGAATAAACAAGAAATCCCTATTATTGCAAAATGAGCCATTTTAAATTGATCTATTGAACAATTTATGATTATTTAAATCCTCAGATTATATACTTTCTTCTCGAAAGTCTGTCATAAAAGACACCACAAATTGCTTTCGATTGCCCTAATGCATAAATAACTGTTTTATCATTTCTTTTTTGTTCTCCAAATCATCCAAATATATTTCCTCTCTAAATTTCTCGGCATTTTATTTTGTCTGCATGGTATAAAAATCCAATTTTAACCACCACTTCACTAAACATAAAACCTTTATTGAGCCATGGCAAAAAGAATAGTTACTTTTCTTTAATACCATTACACAAATGGAAATTTTTATGTCAGTTGTCGTTAAATCTCCTCCACTTTGAATTTGTCCATTCAGACTCGCCATGTGTCCATTATTGATTCGAAAAAGATGGGAATTATTCTGCGGGCGGTCTCACAGAATGGATTATCGAGATAGAAATATACATCCCTCTTTTTATAGATCAATTGAGATCGAGGTTAAAGATCTAACGATACATTTGAGGAGATGGATAGTGCCTATATTATGTCGTTGCCTACTACGATACATACAGAGTGTTCAATTAATTCTTTTTTTTTTAAGCTTTTGATGCTAAATTTTATTAATCGTGACAAATGTAATTTTTGACGTTTTATTTTTGATTAATAAATTTAAAACAAAAAAAAAAAAAAAAAAAAAAAAAAGAAATTCAAGAACGGTATTCAATTTACTGTAACTTTTTAATAATACATTTTCCCATTTTAAATAAAATTTCATCATTGTTCATTTAAGTAAGGAAATTTAACGAATTGTTCAAATACTTACAAAATCAAAATGAAATATTTTTTTAAATTTTAATTTTGGCAATCTTAACCAATTTTAATCTCGGTAAAAACTTTAATAATTCGAAGAATACAATTTTGGTATTGCCTTAACTATATAGTTTATCTCAGCAAAATTAAAACTTGCTAAAACCCCGTGTATTTGTGAAAAGGAAAAAAAGTTAAACGCAATATTTTTATTAATATACTTATTAATACACACATTTAAAGTTGAATATCTGCATTTCCATTGAAATCGTAGTTTTTAAAATTGTGCAGAGGTCATACTTCCATAATTATGCTATTACAGTATCGTAAAATTTTGAAAACAGAATTTTCCAATTATGTGCGCGTCCATAAATAATTTTACAAAAATTCATTTTCTGTTAATATTAATTTTCTTCAGAATATTTTTGTTGTAAGTAATATTTGAAATTTAAATGTTCAGTATACAAATTTAAATATAAAAGGCTTAGAAGTAATAAAAAAAAACAACGGACGAATTGAGTCAAAATTTTTCTCAGTTTCAAATGTTGCAATATAAATAGAACAATATATTTTATTGAGAATTACTGTGTTCAATGCACAATAGAGAAATTAGGAACATTTTTTTTTCATTATTTTTAATTTGTTATACATTTGAAAATTCAATTCGTTATTTCTTAAGTTTTCTGCTATTTGAAAGCACATTTCCCTTCCTTCCATTTTTAAGAAACTGAAAGGCCTTCTAAAACAGAGAAAGCGGTAAAAAGCAAGAAATAACTCATTTACAAAATTACTTAATTAAAACTATTTTTCAATTTTTTTTTTATTATTCTTGTTATTTCTGGTAATATTAAGAATAGAAGAACACTTTCTTATAAAGTTCTCTCTCTGTCGCTACGCTTACATACGCATATTTACCCCTTTATGCATTTATTTTTATTTGTTTTTAATTTTTCTGTTTTAAAGACAACCTTTTCCAAATTGCATTGGTGTCCTCAGGACGAGTAGATTTATTATTATTTTTTTTAAAATAAGCAAATAATCTCTTAAAATTACACGATTTTGCTCGATTGAGAATTAAACTAAAAGTAACGGCTTTAATGGTTAAAAATCTTTTAGTTTATAAAACACAACAAATACTTCATGCATCAGACCATTAGCGAGAGGAAACTAAAAAGTTCACTTGGCGTAAGATTCAAGACACAAAAGGTAGTCTATCCCGCCAAACCATCATAGAACGACGCTAATATTTTGCATGATAACAAGCAAATGATCGAAATATCAACCTTTTTCCGCAAAACATTAAAAGCGGACGAATAAAAATTTATTACAACGAAACCCTCCAGGAAAAAAAGTTTTACTTTCTCAATCTTCGAAATTTCTCACACTCGACAGAATTAGAGGTCAGACAGATCTTTACAATGGAATATTTAAACGCATTAGGCGACCCAACGTTACGGAGGAAAGTGTCTTCATCACATCCAACTGTCTTCCATAACGGACAACATTCAATAAAATGAAAAAAAGGGGCAATTTTTCGCGCACAAGAGGAAGTTTATTGATATTTTACGATTCGTCCGCGTATTTTATGATTCTCGGTCCACTTTCGAATCCAAACGGCCGTGGTTCCGATTCCGAGTCGCACCAATGGAGTTCTAATCCGGAACCAAATCTCCCGTTTTAATGCGGGTTACTTCCTGAAGGAAGGTCCCTTGAAAAGGAGCCACAGAGGGGAGAAAAGTAGAAATCTATTACGATCAGAGCGTAGGGATACATTAAAAAAGTGTGGGAAAGGCCAAATCAATAAATTTTTATAGCTCTAGATTTTTCTCCCCCCCCCCCTTCCCATCGATAAACTGAAGATGGATTTTAAAAATTTCGCATCTCTCTACATCTAGAGGAAGCAGCGTTTGGATTTATTTTAGCAGAAATGCTCATTTTTTTCAACAAAATATCATACTTCAATGTCTTAAATAAGTTTGACAGACGTAATTTGATAATTAATAGGACTCGAGAGAAAGTTTTTACAAAAAAATGCATACAAAAACAACTAAAAATAATACATTCGATATTTATTGAGATAAGACTGACTTGTCTCTTTGTTTTATTACCGATTGATAAATTTAAACTTGTGCGTAGAGTGGGAAAAAGCGCACAAAAATTTAAATTTAATCACTATAAATTTTTATTTATTATCTTACGAAAAACATTATTTGAAAGAGACGGTTAATAACAGTTCAGAAAATGTAGTCCTCATACACTCTATTCATTTTTGTTCATCAGAAAGCAAATTTCTTCATTTTGCCCTTCGGGGGTTAAGACAATCAACTTACTGTTAATTTAGTTTCCTATTCTCTAATGAAAAAAAAAATTCTATTTTTATCACAATTATAAATTTCACTACAAAGCATGATGAAAATTGATTTTCAAAATCAAATCAAACACATTGTAAAATTCTCGTATCGAATAGGAACAATTAAAATTGAATAAAACGTTTAACTAGTCATAGCAGAATACATTAAATGTGACTTTAGGAGAACATAAAACGCCTAAAATATCACACAAAACAATTTCCTGATTTTGAAGCACAATCAAACGACGACATCAGAACAGAATATTTTATTCTAGGCACATTTTATTTATTGTACTGAAACAAACTTCTTCCTGCTAATTGATTTGACGGAAATGAAGCTCAAAATTCATAACACGTAAAATAAATTAACTCGTAATTTCGAGCTATGAACACTTAGAAAAAAAATTATAAGACTTAAATCTGTACTCTTGAGCGTACTTAACAAATCAAATTGATTAACATTTATTTCAGTGGTCTAAATTTCTTCTCATTGTACCCCTCCACCTTAACTTTTAACTTGACCTTGTCAGTATAACGGGTTTCTATGAACAACCAAAATACAAAGCCTCTAAATCATTGGGGTTGAGCTCATGTCATGGAAAGGGATGATTTCTAGCAAGTCCCGTGGGTCGCATGCTGTGTAGTTACGGTTGTAGTTTTTCTATCGCTTTATTTACTTTTTAGGGGATAGCAGCGTAATTTCTGGTGATACGTATCACGTGCACGTATTAACTTGCGTAATTTTGAGAAACAAGTATCATTTTATATATAAAGCCCATTAAATTAAGTCATGAATAAATTCCAATTCAATCAATTCCTAGAAATAACGATAACCGTCAGCCATTCTTCGCTCAATTTTACTCCCACTATGTTTTGATAAATACACACTGAATATAATAACCTAAAATAAAATCGTTAGAACAAAAATAAATTGAGTAAAAACCCATATTTTTCTCATAAACTTACCAGACGCAAATTAATGAAAGTCACTTAAACTTATTTTTCTTATTCTCTGGGAGCGGGATAATTGAATGTGAAGCACATAGAGCATATTCCCCAAAACAGAGATCGGCTGTTACGGGAAAGAATGCGCTCATTTTCATCAAGACTAATAATATTTCATTGGCAATTCTTATGCACATGGAGAGAGAAATTTTAAAAAATTAATCAGAAGCATTTTTGATTAATTGCTGTTGAGTTGGCCGCAAGTAGTTATGGACAGCATGCCGCACTCGTGTTTCACATTCTTGCACTAAATGGTGTTTTTTAAAATAATTCTCTTTCACCCCATTTATTTTATTCTCTTCACTGACTGTTGCGTTAAAAGGTTTTGAATTCGACACAACTATTCATCAAAAAGTTAATCGTTTTTTATATAGACTTACCTTTCGGAATCCTTTAAATTAAATCAATGCCAGTCTTCCTAGTGAGACAGTCACGTATTTTACAATTCCCTTGCTTCGAAAGCAAATAAATTTTTTCGATATTGTTAAATTATTATTCTTTTTCTTCATATATTCTAGAACTTATTTGTAAAATCGAAAAAATAAATGTAGCGTTACTTTCTTAGTACATTAAAGTTATATGTCTGACTGATATCGATCGATTGATTGGTTTCATTAACGTTGCACTGGAAGCAACATGAGGGTTATTGGTAGCGGACTTCGTAATTTAAATCTCGGTCAAGTGACGAGGATGACACCTGAGCTGGTACCTTCCTCTTCAAACTTCCACAAAAATTAGTTTAACGTGGATCAGCCCCGAAAACACGGCGAGTATTTGGCGGCAGACTGATATTCCCTGGATGAATTTATTTAAGTCAATTGATTAATCGTTTGTTTATTAAAGCCCCACTTAAAAGTACCTCAAAGACTATTAGTGGTGGACCTCGTCATTTTGAGCCTTGGACAACTGCCGAGGACGATTCCTGAGCAGACACTCCCTTTGTAAACTTCCACACCACGCCATTTGGAGAACTTTGAAAGCGAAGCTTAATGGCACAAGAGCTGGATAAAAGATAAAAATTGGTTATTGAGAAGTAGTGTCGGAAATAGGTAACCCGGGGAAGCATCACCCAAGTTTACCAATGACAATAAACCCCATAAGAAAGAAAAAAGATCTTAAATTATGCCAGCACAAACGTGAAAAAGGTAGCCCCTAACTCATCGGACCCACAACTTATCACTGGAGGACTTCGAGCCCACAACTCATCGGAAGCAACACTGATCATGAGCTTACGACATCGCCTACTTCCCTCCCACAACCGAATTTATAGTAGGATAGTGACTATGCTTATAATAAGAAAGGTGAATGCTATTTCATTTATCGATTCCCATTAATGACTTTCTGATAGAGCTCCAATTATTATAAGATATTAAAATGCATGTGTTTGAGAGATTGTTGTTCAGGAGTAATATTCTACAGCAAAGAAGCTTTTCGTAAAAATTACTTTTACCGAGGTCGCTTGCATATCCCTGAAGGAATAGCGTTTCACGGTTTGAAAATTTCCATTTGCTTCATTTTTTCATCCATTACTTCTACATAAATTCAAATCCAACTAAGCTGTTTATGTAGAATAAATTTTCAAACAGCCATTGAATAAACTTCTTTTGTAATTTTTTTAAAGAAATAATTCCAAAGAACTCCTACAGCATTAAATAGCTGTCGCATTTCAACAACCCTATTTTTCGTATTTATTTTAAGCGCAGCCTTTTAAAATTTGAATATATTATAATATACGTTACAAATTAAGACTTTCAAAATACAGTTTGAAAGTATCGCATAACATTAATCGTTTTTATTTATAAAAGACAAATATAGATAAACTATGATATCCTAAGACTTCTCAAAATGGAAGTAGTAAAAATATAAGTCAAATTAAGCTGACGGTACATACCCATCATAATTTGTCATTTGCAAAGACATAAATGATTTGATACGATGCAGCTGGAATAATCACACCAAATACCGCATCAATAAAAGATTTTAATCAGAAAAATAAAGCCATTCTGATTCAATATTCAATGTGTGCTGTAGCTCGAGGAGTCAAAGTGTTTGGACGGCCATTTGCGTAGTTGGAGTGTGATTTATAACCACCTCGATTTAAGGTTTCCTGTCTGGTGTCAACGTCATTCTTGAATTATCCTTCTTGGTATAAATCTCGAAGATAAAGAGACAAACTAAAGAAGAATCAAACTCAAGGACAAATATCTAGTTTGATTTACATAAAATCCAATTATCGATCAAAGGAATGGAAAACATGCTAAGCAGCTGAATCTAGTTAGTGAAAACGTAACTAAAAATAATTTGTAACATTCTTCGAGATCAGAACGATTTTTTGATCAAGTTTTGCTTTAAAAGTTTTAAAACGATCGTAAGCATTTACATGCGCGCAAAACACGAATTCTGCGAATTCCAATTTTTACAGAACGGCAGTTCAAAAAGTGCACTAATTACTGAAATATCACACTGTAAAAGAATTACACTGAAACAATATTTGTATGAAATCTGAGGTGTGAAATAATTTGATTTATCAATGTCGCATTGGAAGCGACACGAGGGTTGTTGGAGACGGACCTTGTAATTTTGAGCCTCAGTCAAGTGACGAGGACGACACCATCTAAAAATTTGATAAATATGAAAAAAAAAAATTAGGCTACAGAAATACGGCAAATCTAGTAACTGAAGGCTTTCATGTTTGAGATAATTGAAGATCATCCCGTAAAATAATGTGAAAAACTTCTATTTCATAAATAAGACAGAAAAAGTTTTGAAATGATAGGAAAGAGTGGAACCGATATTCAAAAATAGTATCACTTCCTTTATCATTCGTTCAGAGCTAGGCTCTATCAAACAAATATTTCATTGTAAAGCGGACCAAAGAAATACATTCATTATCTTTTTAAGTTGTACATATTTTTCTTCAGATTATATAAATGAGATTTAGGCATCAAAGTTATGTTAATTGTTAAAAAAAACTTTTACAAATTGATTCTCGCTTAAATTGCATTTGTTAAAATATTTCCGCTCTCATTAATCTCAGGAAAACAAATTTAGAACTTGCAACCACATAACGTAGCTATAGCGAATTCTTCAATGTAGCTTTCACACACACAAAATCGCAAATTTAAGCTACTCAAAACTTATTTTTATAACCTAAGAAAATACTATTTATACTTTATCACTAATTCGATTATTTTTTCCAATTGGATTCATTGTACAGAGAGTTCGGATCGCTAAGCCAATTGAAGAGAATAACTGTCAATTAAATGAAAAAAAAATCCCCTTTATACAAACATTTGAACGAGCTATTTTTTTTATGATAGTCGTGGTTTCTTTCAAAAACTTATTGTTCGTTTCATTGTTCATTGTGTAGTTGGAATAAATTCCTTCAAACATAAGCTTTGACTTTTAAGATCAAAATCTTGTTAAAATGTAATTGCAACACAGTATCTAGTAGATTCATACGACGTGTTAGTAAGATTTGAAAAGAAAAATCATAGTATATTGGCAATCATTATCGCCAACATCTTAAACAAGTGATAATTCAGTACTTTCCAAAAAAACATGTGAATTCGTCAGGCAAGAGGACAAGGTCGAGAACCTCATGTCTGGTAATATTTAAATCAAGTGACGGGCTCAAATTAAGGTCTCTCCACGAGTGAGTGATTGTTTATTAACATCGCACTGAGAAGCAACGAGAGGGCTGTTTGGGAAGGACCTCGGTCAAGTAACAAGGACGACATCTGAGTTGGTACCTCCCTCTCCTAACTTCCACACCACGCCTTTGGGAGAATTTAGGACCTCAATAAATTTACTGTGCATCAGTCCCATTCACGGCGGATTTTTTCAGACATAAAGGTTTGAAACCCCAGCAGAACGAAAGCCACGGCCACAAATATTATCACGAAGAATGCCGGAGTGACAATTGAGTTTAATGTCCCAGGAGCCCAAAGAGGCTACGCTGCGCCAAACGAAGTTTCTCTGTGTTCCAGACGAAAGAAATATGGAAACAAAGGTAAATATTGGTTGACAATAAGGAGGATCAAAAAAAGAGAAGAATTGCTAGGGTAAGCCGGGAATACGTCAACCGTGTTTATCAAAGAAAGTAACCTCACGGAAAAGAAAAAAATATCACAAGTCATATATCGTGCTTATCTACAGCTATATTATCAAGTCACATCGTGCTTACCTAGAAAAGGCAAGTCCCTGAGAAGTGAGGAATGTTGGAGGCGGCTGTTCAAGTTAAACTGAAAGAAGCTTCAAAAAACATGAAGTAAAGCGACTTAAAATGGAAGCTGGTAGAACAAGGCACCATCTCAGATGTTCTCTTCGTCCATAAACCATTTCTTTTAAATTACAAAGTTTGTCATTAATACTTTCAATCCCTATCATCAAACAGCCACATCTCGCCAACCTGAAGATTTTGAGAATCGATAGATTTAAAGTCCATCAGCCCCACTACATGTTGGATCTGCAGTGGAATCAGGACTCTAGGTCCTATTTGATAGAAACTATGCCAGTTACAAAGTGCTCTTGTATAACCTCACTTAATGACTATAGACTGAAAAAAAAAATTAAGCACAATAATAAACGTCTAAATTATGATTTATAATTCTTGAGGTAAATTTTCTTTGTCCGTGCTACTCATGATTTTGAAAAATTAACTTGCCTTTTTCTGGATTAAGTATTTAAAAAAAAAGGAAAAGACAATTTTGCTCTTAAAAATCCTCTTTTATCTATTTATAATTATCTTCTGTTTACGTGGAAAAATATACACCTATATTCGTTTTTTACTTGAATATGACGCCATAAATTAGTTGACTGAGTACAAACTTCATTACTTTCATCACAATGAGGCTGCGCTGACTAAAAAGTTCAAACACTGATTCCTTTGAAATGAGAAATTCAACTCTCATCTCATCCAACACATACCCTTTTGTAGGAAAATGAATAAGCCACACTGTGACCGCACAAACTTATTTTCGGTAGCAAGGACGTAATCACACGGGCAACAAATATCCGGTGAATACAAAAGATTTCAGAAAACACGTTTCTTCTGGATTCTTTTCAAGTAAAAACTAAGATTGTTTATTCCAAAATATAGAAAAGGAAAATCGTGATCTTATCTCTGAAACGTGATCTGTATAATTACTCAAAATGGAATAGAACTTACAAGGGAGAGAGAGAGAAAGAGAAAAAAAAAAAAGAGTTAAAAATATCGCAAAAAGAGAGAGAGTAGCAGTTCACATTTGATTAACTTAATGATTTAGAATCCAAGGTTATTGCATGCACTCAATGGTTTTAATTTTAAGGGATCGTAATAACTTGTTTCTCCAATCAATTTTTATATTACTGTTTTGCATTCCCCACCTCCTGCCTTATTCGTACGAATGAATTTAATTGTTACATTTGTTAGGAAGCACTGGTTGCTAAAAATTTAAGAAAGTCTAAACAAAGAAAAGTTTTCATCCGGTAACAAATACCAAATTGCGAAATCTTTTTTTTTTTTTAATTCTAGATATCTGCAGCTGAAGTTTATTTATAAGACAGTAATTTCACAATCTATTTTCCCCTTATCGAATACTAATTTAAATAGATACGCAACAATTATGCAAAATAGTGTGTTAGGAGTCAGAGAATTCTATTGTATATTATTCATTTTTTACTCATTTCATACTTGAGTTGAGTTAGATCTCGTAATTATTTCTTAAGACATCGACCAATACTGTATAAAAATTAAGATAGAATTATTATAAAAAATTAGAAATACTGTTGAATAGTCTAAAGGAACTTTGCTTTTGTAACTGTGCTTTAAGCAAGCGATGAATAAGCCCTCAAAAAATTTAACGGACTCGAAAGATTTTCTGAAATGAAATGCGAGCCAACAATTTTTAAGAACATATTTTATCACATGAAAGAAATATATAAAATGTATATACTCATTGTTCATGTAACGTATACAAACTTTCTGGATCCATTCCCTTTTCTATCTTTTAGAGCCAACTCTCTCGCTCCAATGATTTTTTTTAAGGTATTAAACGTTCAATGCACGTTAATTGTATAAGTTTTCCTCATCACATGAAAAAAAAGGGCAAAAAGGCTGTTGTTTCTTTCAAATATATTATTCTCAACAAATTATAATTAGGAGTTGTTGTTTTTTATTACATAATTCCTTTGTCTTAAGCTTTCAAATCTACTTTCTTGTGATCTATTTCAAGATGTATTAGTAAATTTAGAAACTTTTTTTTCTTCTTCAAATTAATAGCTTGAAAAAAAATTTAATTTGATGTAACATTTTTAAAAAGTTTAAAACATTTTTATTATTGAATCTCATTTTGAATCTAGAACTGTACGATGGCTATTGGCGATGGATCTCGAAATTTAGAACGTTGATCTGAGAACAAAGATGAATTGATTGTTAATGTTGCACTCAGAAGCAACGAGAGAGTTACTGACGACTGACCTCGTAACTTTGAACTTCGGTCAAGTGACGAGAACAACACCTGCCCTGGCGCCTCTCTCTCCTTTTTTCTACACCAAGCCAACGAGGACGAGACCTAGCCATGACAACCGACTCTCCTAATATTTAAACCATCCCGATTTGAGAACTTTGAACCTCGTCAGATTCAACACGCATCGAACTCGCAACACGACACAGTTTTTAATGGAAATGGAAAGATGAAAACACCACCAGCCATTAGCTGGTGACTATGACAGCAGTCAGAAAACAAGACACTCGGCCTCGTATCTTTATCCTAACTTCCGCATCAAGCCTCCGGAAGATTTTAAGACGTATTTTATTCTCTACGATGGTCTTTACAGTAACAAGGAGACAAACTGAACATCGCTAGTCAAAGAATTCGTGGTATAAATGTATTAGTTTAGGCTGCGACAATCAGATGATAATTTTATACAAAAAAAATTACATTTATATGCAAATAACAATTCAAAATAACCATGTACCCTTTTCAAAATGATAAGACATCTGCACAAGATCCATCTTTATTTCATGATTTTAAAGGGACTCTGTACTATCTACGCGTTTAAAATAAATGTTTTAACATTTCGTGGTATGGTTTCTATTCCAGCAAATGTCTTCAATGAAAAAAATGGAGATATTATTGATACAATTTTAAAAGTTTAAATTTTTTTAAAAAATAGAGGATTTTATAACTTCTGTATTTATTGATTACGAAACTTAATTGTATATTTTAATACGAAGTTTTGTGTAATATTCCTAAAGATGATTTAAGGTTGTCCTCTCTCTCTCTCTCGCAAATGATGTTAAAGAATAAAACTCTAAATTAGAAATTTTTTTTCATTTAAAAAAAAATGCTCGAATTGTCATATAACTCCGACTTTCCTCTCTCTTTCTGAGAACACTATATTTCATAACACTGTTTATTTGAGTACCAATAAGTTTTTTTTTTTTTTTCTGGTGTAAAATGTGTTCCATATTTCGTTTTTTATGCTGTAATGTGTAGCTTTCACATTTCGAAATTCAAATGAAAAAAAACTGTGCAATTTTGGAATGTCACTAAATTTTAAGAATACTGTATAAATAATCAATGCGAGTGTAACAATGTCACAAATTTATTATGAAAATTGAAATCATTCTTCGTATGGAAATGCGTTCTAAATTTGAATCGGGATTTTTGATATTAAGCGAAGATAACTTTAAACTACTTTAGACATCGATTTTATAAGAAACAATTTAACTGTGGAGGGGGGGAAATGTTGGTATAAATGCTAATATTCAGCAAAAATCCCAGTGTTCCCTATTTTTTTAAGCATTCCTTTTACTGAAAAATGAATCCTAAGTTTGATGTGCGCATTATATATTTAACATACACAAAAAATGGAAGTTATTTGTTGAAGGAATAGGCTTTGAATACATCGAACGAACACAAAATGGAAAAAAAACATTTTAAACTTTATTATTATATTTATATATATATATATATATACACATCAATTAATACTTTTAATAATGGATCTCTATTGTATAGGTAATTACAATCAGTAAATTTTACCTACTAATAAAAATAACGGAAAATGTATGTTAAAAATAAATAAAACCCCTTTTAATTTTTTTTTCTTCATATAATATAAAAATATTATAACTGTGGGAAAACATGATGAATAAGAAAACAGATTTTGAAATTATTAAAAAAAAGTCCACAATCTTAATTTAAATTTTAGGTATCAACAATTGAAAGTTTTAGTCACAAGAAGGGGAAAATTATAGCGTTACTGTTACAATTGAAACAAAATAAAATTAGTTTTCGAAAAGTTGTTGATAAAAAAAAGCGGCAAGACATTACTGACATCGCATAAGGAGTGTGTGCACGTCGTATTTTTTTTTTTTTTTTTTTTTTTTTTTTTTTTTTTTTTTACATTTTCCAATTTTACTTCTCTCTTTCCCCAACTTCTACTTCTCGTACATATAGAAGTATTATCCATCCAAAGACAATGTTTCGAAGAATAATTACCAAGCAAATTTTTTTTTTTTAAGAAAAATCAATTTTTAAGTCATTTAAGAGTACAAGTAACTTTGTTGAATTAATTCTCATTTTAAATTATAAGTATAGTAAATAAGATAATTCTCATTGATAAATAAGACAACAAATCGGCTATTTATCAGAAGAAATTGCATCGAAGGACAAATAATGACACCATCAGACGTGGGACAGCATGAATCACATCCAGGGACGAATCGAATTAAGTTTTTTTTATTTATTTCTTCTCCTTCGAATTCGAAGGAGAAGAAATAAAAGAATATTAATGTTCAGTCACAGAAAGGATTGGCCTTGAAACAAGAAATGTGGAATAACAATAAATAACACAACGGTGTGCAGCTAATGTTATTATATATATAGAAATTCACCACTGATTGCAGTAAAAAAATGTGACAAACTTACAACATGCGTGAGTTTGGATTTATGGTTTCTAGGCGGAGAAAACATGATTATTGAATGCAATGCATTCGCTCCTAGATTCGAAATTCCGAGTTGTATCATTGTTGTAAGGAGAAGATAATAAAAAATCGAATTGTGTGTTTGCTGGAATTCAATCAGGAACAGCGAAATAAATTTTGAAGAGAAAAATTTAAGTAAGCTTTTTAATAACTCTATTTTAAGATATTAGATGAATATACGGTTTGCTAAAAATATACTACATTTCTTTCCTTTTTACAATTATTAGCTTAATAGTCGTATCTCAATTGATAATCCATTTCTGTAATAATCTTACTCAAGAAATAAGTTTTCATAATTCCAATAATATAAATGCGAGATTTTAACTTCTTTTACGTTTCGAAACTGAGATAAAAGACCAATTTCAGAATTTTCAAAAAATGCTTCCAGAATAGTTACTTGTATTTAATATCTGAAGAAAGTGATATTCATTTCAATTACTCTTACAGGATATTCCCTTTTATTATTGATTCTAAAAATGCATGGCTTAAATTTTACTTAGATGGATGGCTATAGTCGATACATAGGTTACTTTACATAAAATCTCTTGCGTGAAGGCAACTCTGTGGTTCCGCACGTTTTAGGGTGAGTGAGTGAATGACTGTGGGGTTTTATGGCGCAAGAGCCAAAGTAGGCTATGCTGTGCCAAACACTTGGTGTAATCGAGCGCATTTTAGGGCCCTCTACTTTTTCAACAAAAATACAGGAAACCCACTAAACTTTCTGGTGTTCAATAATAAAATTTTGAAATCCAGTATTAAACTTTAGAAAATTATTAATTGAATTTACAGATAAGGATGGCAATATCATTTGAGAAAGTTAATTTAAATGCTGATAGAAACAAGTATTTAATTGAAGAAATATTTTGATATCTATTGAATGAAAAGTATCTTTTAAAAGATCAGTAGCCTTTTTTGCTCGATATCCCACAAAAAACAATCAATCAACGAAACTTAAATCAATGTCACTCTGTAACTAATCTTACAAATAATTAACTACACATTCAAAATAAGTCTATTTTTAGATTTCCTTCATTTATTTCAAACAAATCAGCGTCAAAATATTTTAGTTAAAATATAGAAAATTTGTCAAAATTAGCATTTACACTCTCGGCAGATGTTAAAAGGGTACTCTACACGAACAACCTCGTTGTAATAGTCAGGGCTGGCTCTAGAAGGAAGGCAACTGCTAACGGCGGTAAAATTTAAAAACGGCAAAAACGCGTGAAAAACGCAAAACAAATTAATAAACACAGTCCCCAACAGTAGATTCTAATCTAAAAAAAATAAATCAAATACAGTAGGAAAAAAACTCCAATCGAAGTTCTTAAATTCATTACTTTCCTTAAAATCGAACAAAATTTGAGCTTTACTGTAAATAATTTTGCTAAAGAGCCATAACTGTTATTGCCAGTGAAAGAACTTTTTTTTTAAATAAAAAAAAATGTAATAAATTATTTTAGAGCCATGTCTATACAAAATCGTCTCAATGGATTAGCAATGAATGGAGTAATAAATTAGATCTGAAAAAAAGTTATTCGCGATTTTTCAGAAAATAAACTTCGAAAAAAATTGTTGTAATTTAAGCTTGAACTTTTTTCAATAATTGAACTAGTTTCGTTTAATTTTTTTTTTTTTTTTTT
>BMAW01014000.1:744366-804511 GCA_019974015.1 Nephila pilipes
ATATATACATATATATATATATATATATATATATATATATATATATATATATATATATATATATATATATATATATATATATATATATATATATATATATATATATATATATATATATATAGGGAATCAATGTATAAATATAAAATTAAATAATTATAAAAACTTTTTAAAAGTACAGAAAATTCTAGAAAATTATTACTTATCAAATCTTGCGAGCAAAAATTTTGGGTGCAATGGGAAATTATCTGGAAACTACTTATTAAAACCTACAATCAAAGAAAACTAAAACATCAAATGTAACACAGCTCTAATATAATAAATTAATATAAAAAAAACTCATAATAAAAATAAAAAATAAAACTGGAATGAAACTCTCTCTCCCTCTCGTCCATCTTTGAACAACATTAAAACCGCCATTATAGTCTAAGACTAACGCTTGTAGCCAAAAATTGAAATCGTTAATCATATCGATGGTCTTGTATGAACTAGAATAAGAATAAAGTGGGGGGGGGGGAATAAAACATCTTGATTGAATAAAGCTAAAAATAATTTAAACGAAGGTCATAAAAATATTTGATAAAAATAGAAAAATAAAATGTAACCAAATGGAAATAAAATATAGAAAAGAAACAAAGAAGGAAACTGTTGTATTTCGGAATTTTAAATTTATTTTTAAAAATTGATATAGTAATCGATTTTAACAGAAGTGTGAAAGAGTTTTTTTTATTAGTTTTGAAAATTTTGAGGTTCATTAACTAGTTTCAACCAGATTTAGTCATAAAAGTATTGACACTATTAGTTACAGTTTGAAATTTAATGGGTATTTTTTAAACTAAGGAATTAAAAGAAAATATGAGATTTCATAATATTCACTGTATAACCTGTTTCCTTGTATTAGGATTTAATTATATTAATGACTTTACTTTATTTGCAACTTTCATAAAAGTATTATTACAAACAATATTTAATTTCTTCATTAATATTATATTTATATTCTTCAAAAATTTCGATAAATTATATTTAGTAGCCAAATTAATTTAAATACATCCATTAATGTCTTTATTAACTTTTTTTAATATGAGTATTAAATTTATATACTGTTAAAAATTATAAGTCTGAAACTGTACCTTTAGTAAGTCTCTTTTAGATTTTTACCCTTAGCAATTTTTATATTACCTGTAATAGCATGTTGGTATTCTTCATATACATAATAAAGATTTTACTAAGAAATTTTTTTTTCTTGGATTACTCTTGACAATGCCTGTTTGAAAGAATACAAAAAGATAGAGGAATTAGTTAGTTATAATCTAATTTTGTAACACCAGTTTGTTCAATAACATTTAATATTTAAAAAAAAATGTTTAAGGTTTTGAGATATCAAAAGTTAGTGAAATTAGATATTTTTTTTTCAAACATTACTGCATTTTACTTAGAAAAAAAAAGGTCATTTCTATTTAGGCCCAAACGTAATCCTCCATCAGTAAAACGTTTGGTGTTACACCGATTTTTTTCACGCGGGGAACAGTCATTCGGATGCCCCAAAGCGCAAGAGATCGTAAAAAAACATCTTGAATGATGTACTCACTTTACGCTTCCTTTATCTTTTCTAGATCTCGTTAAGTCACCCCTTGAAGGTCAAACTGCAAAAACCACCGAGGCACCTGAATCACGGTGCGAACACGCTGGAAATGTTACCGACACCTTACGCAATAACTAACCAGGTTACTTCCTCGAGATTTTTAATTGGTTATGTGAGCAAAGATATTTCTGTGTGTCTGATGTTTCAACCAAATCTTTTCCTATATAACTAAAAAACTCTGACACAATACTCTTGATTTCGCAGGGTTGGAAAGTGTGAGTTAAAGTACCAAAGTCATTCCCCCTCCTCCTCCAATGTTATTTAAATAGCCAAATCAAACTATTTAAATGCTAAAGGCTTCGAAATTTAGTTTTAGAATGCCAATAAAAATCGTATTAATAATTTGGGTCATATATAATGTTGTTTTGGGTATATGATTCATAATTTCTTTTAATACCTCGATAAACGCAAGGAATTTGAATCCTGCATGTGGTTTCATTTAACTGCAACACTCTGTGTATATATTGTGACTTATATACATTAATTTCCTAAATATATATCACTACAAAAGACGTTTTTTCTAATGTTTAATGCCTGCCTGTTGAGGATGTATTGCAAGGGACGAGGGAAAGAAATGCCACACACGCTCCCCCCCCCCTCAGTGTCAGTGTGTGACACTCGAAAGTAAAGATCGCAAAGTAATTTGATATGCTAAAAGCAATGTGCGCTGATCACCAAGGTAACGCGAAAGGATTTACGGGAATAAAAGGAACTGTTATTCGTTAAAAAAAAATTGTAAGTCTGTTCTTGTCTGAGGATTAAAGACAAAAGTAATGCAAAAGTTACAGTTACTAGTGTGTCTGCAAAAGTCTAATTTTTTTTTTTTACCAAAAATCGAAGGACTCCAGGCAGACTGACTGCTCGGTATCTTTTGATAGCTTATAATTTTGTTATTGCAGGACAGTTTCTTAAATTAAATTTCGTACAAGTATATTTAATTCAATAAGAAAAATTTATCTTAGTTTATAGCAAAACATTCTTGATTTTTCCAATGGGGCTCAGGTGTATTAGTTGCTTCTTACGATTCGAGAGATAAAAGTAATTTTTAGCGTGAAAATTTAAATTACTATTAAGAGAGCCAAAATTAGAAAGCGCTATATATATATATATATATATATATATATATATATATATATATATATATATATATATATATATATATATATATATATATATAGCTTTTAAGTTTTTCAGAAGCAGATTAGATGGTTTTGTTTTTATTTTAAAGCAAAATTAGGTTTTAAATATTTTTAAAATTTTGTCTGTTTTTAACTCAAAGCCTGCCAATTTAGATAACATGATAATAGCAAAACATGCGAATGACTGCTTTAAATTTACGTTTGAAAATTTTAACTGATCTTAGAGTGAGTGAGTGAATGTAAAGTTTATTGGCACAAGAGCCAAATATGGCTATGCTGCACCAAACATGATTAAACTGTGGTCTAGACGTGAAGTTGAAAAAAAGATAAGTGATTGACAAGAAGGAGGGTCGAAAATAGAGAAGGATTGCTAGGGTATCCCGGGAGTGCGTCACCCGTGTTTACCAAAGGCAGTAAACCCCATGGGAAAGAAAAAGATCACTAAGGTGCCTCGGTGTCATGATGTCCGTACTTACCTGAAGAAGGCAAGTCCCTGAGGTCCCCTAATATAATCCCCAGGGGCAGGGTGCCCGGGTATACCCCCAGACGCTGGGTACACATTTATGGAGACTGACTCCAGATCAGAAGGTGTAGGCTATATAAATAACTAGAAAGACCAAAAAAAAACACAAGATACCAGGAACTAACAAGTCTCCATAAGCTGGTGACCCGGACGTGATCTACTGTTTCCCTTACTTGGATGACATCCTAATTGCCAGAGAAAATCATATCGAGCACAAAATACATATGGAAGAAGTTTTCACGCGATTTAAAAATTATGGTATTGTGTTGAACGAGTCCAAATGTGACTTTGGGAAAGACACGATAGATTTTCTTGGACATACAATTAATGATAAAGGATGTACTCCTCATAGTGAAAAGGTTCAAGCAATAGTAAAATTCTCAAAACCCGTTACTATTTCTGACTTGCGTCGGTTTTTAGGCATGGTAAACTATTACCACAGGTTTATTCTAAATATTTCAACTATTCTGTCACCGTTGAATCAACTGTTAATCGGTGCAAAAAAACGTGACAAAAGGGAAGTTCAGTGGATTCCGGAAAGGGAGAAAAGCTTTGAAGAGATTAAAACAGCTATGGGAATGCAACGCTTTTATACCATCCTTCAGTAGATGCAAAATTAGCGTTAGTTACAGATTGCAGTGATTTTGCTATGGGAGGAGTCCTGCAAGAAATTTCTTCTGATGGTCCTAGACCTCTTGGATTCTTTTCAAAGAAATTATCTTCTGCACAATGTAAATATTCTACTAATGACCGAGAATTATTGGCAGCTTATAGTGCAATACAACACTTTCGACATCTGTTAGAAGCTCGTATTTTTACTTTATACGTAGATCATAAACCTCTTATCTTCGCGTTTTCACAGAAAAATGAAAAGGCCCCTCCCAGACGATTGAGACATCTAGATTTCATTTCGCAATTCACTACAGACATTAGGTACTTACCGGGTAAGGGTAATGTTGTAGCTGACACTTTATCAAGGATTAATGAGATACAGTTAGTCGCCTCTTACGACATGCATGAGCTACAATGTGACTATTCTGCCATTCCCGGTCACCATAACTGATCTTAGAAGTCATTCCCTTTAAAAATTCCTGAATACTGGAAAACAATTAGATCCACACGTTGTTCAGATGGAAACGTCCAAAAATTAAAAGGAATCATTCAACATCTTGTTTTAAAAAATTGTAACATCCTTTCAATAGTATGTTGATTCCTTTAAAACTACAGTGACCTTTAAAACTTAGCAGAGGCATAATAATTTCGAAATTTTTCACAATAAAGTTATTACTTTTCAATCGAATTGACTTTCTCAAGTCAGTTAGGATAAATCTCCTTCTGTGACTCAATTTTTAATTTTAAAAAAATTAGATTAGTAGTAGTGCAATATACTGCTAAAATAAAATAAAAACATTCCGTGTCTTTTTAAGCAATGTAAGTAATTTGAATACTGATATATGAATTACTTTAGTTTTTGATAAAAATAAAAGATCTTTTCGTAATCACAGTACTGGCTAATGCATTGAGAACCGGAAGTAGAATATTTCAATTAGTAGACACAGACCATTTGTCGTATGCGTATTCATTGATATACGTATGTGTTCCAAGACCCACAAAGAGTACTCTGTCAATTATGGAACAAACTATTTAACCAATTAAGAAGCTTCAAGGTAACTGGAACAACATTTTCATCTTGTGTGTGTATACACACTCATATATTTGATTTAAATCTTTAACATGCATTTGCTAAGAGATAAATATTTTTGAAATAATTTTTTTCAATCTGTTAGAAAAAAAAAGTTTCTGTTATTTTCCTATAACATTTTTGAGTGGTTGATGGTGAAGTGAATGGCACAAGAGCCAGATATGGCTACGCTGCATCAAACAAAATGAAACCGATCTATGGGAGTTTGAAAAAACGGAAAAGATAAAAAATTATTTACAAGAATGAAAATCGAAATATCGCTAGAGTATCCAGGGGGAACGTCATCCGTCAAAGACAATAAATCCTGAGGGAAAGGAAAAAGATCACTAGGGTGCCTCGAGAAACAATTCCCGTACTTACGCGAAGGTAGCAAGCCTCTGAGGATTATAATATTTTTAAGAAAGCCATCGTTCTCTCGTTGATATTTGTCGAAGCAAAAGCTAATTTTAAATCTCAAGAGCTGCGGAACTTCAGACTTCGAATAGTTTTCTTATTCATTCCTTATATTTATTTTTAATTTTACCATAATTTTGATATTTTGATTCGTTTCTTAATACCTAAATTATTTTTGTCTCATATATATATACAATACATAGTAGTCCATTTATTCGCAATTTTCCATGAATGGTTTTTCGAAATTTCTTTTATCATTTTCATTTAAAGAATGAATGACATCGAGGATATAATATCGATATTATACACATAGATTTTAAGGTACTGAACATAATTTAAATTTAAAATTGAGAAATAATATTGTTAGATCTAAAATCAAATTATTCACCAATAGTTTTAATTACAAAAATAGTTTACACAAATTTTCTACCTGTTTTACTGTTTCAGAACTATTTTTTCTTCCAGTGTTTATTTTTAATTGTTAAATAACATTTTTAAATTATAATCGTATTGAAAGAAAGGTACTTTATAGCATATCATTTCCAGAAACAAATTCAAAACGACTCCAAAATATAATTCCTTACTCATTTGATTTCATCCAAATAAATTCAATTTAAGAGACCATTAACTTCAGAGGTCGTTTGACTTTATAGCTTTTTCAGGTAGACTTTCTTATCGAATCAAAACATTAAACAGGAAAGATTCTCTTTTATTCTAAGAAAGCGCGTGTTTTCGAAACTACTCAGATAAAAAGCATAAAATCAAACAAATCAAACGATGCTTAACTAATAAAAATTTTCTTCTATTTATTCGTAATGAGTTTTGGTAATTCTACACGCAATTCTCGATCTCTACTGGGACTCACAAAAATAAATAATTCTTCAATTATATCGGAAACCAATAAACCGTACCAATGGTCTTAATAAACATTTCCAATTACTCGAGTCACGAACGGCAAAAATCCATTTTCGAATGAAAGAGTACAAGAAAAAAAGTCATAACGAATTTTTACAAGGATGTGATAGTTGTTTGGGAATTGGATTCCTCGTGGAATGCAAATTTTCTTTGCAACATTTTAGTAGGAAGAGGAAGTCATAAAGGCGGCGAGTCGCTAAATAATTGGTTAAGAGAAATTTTAAACCTCACGCTAATGCCCATAGGATCTAGTGTTTATAGAAATTTCTAGTTTCTTTTTTTTTTTTTTTTTTTCACTCTTCGGTTTATGCTCGTAATTAAAAGAAGGTACTTCCTTTCCAGACTGGGCCGAGTCCGGTTTGGTTGTCCGCATTTTTCGTATTTTTTAATAAGAAAGATGTGGAATAAATAATCTCTGAAAAGGAGGTTCGAAACACTTTTTTGGAGGAGTTGTACCTTTATACAAAGTGTTTTTTTTTTTTTTTTTTTTTACAAATGAACATTTCAAATTTGAAGAGTTACAAAAATAAACTACATTTTTTTTGGACAAATTAAATTTAAAACAACACTTTAAATTTTATAAAATTGTATATGTCCGTTGTGATCACCTCCACAAAAATGAATGATTTGATGGTCGATCATGGAAATCCTTCCACACAGTGCTTTCGGACGAGTGACAGTTTGAGAGGCTTCACTTATTCGAGTCTTCAGTCCGTCGATATTCACCAATACGGGCAAATATCTTAAAGCAGCCCCAGAGGGAAAAAAATCGCAGGGAATCAGAATTTCTTGGAGGCCAATGATTAATAGAAAGGCAATCGCCTTCTCTGTGACTACAGTGGTAATTTGTCATTTAAGAATCAACGAACGGACACGATGGTATCCAAAGAGTTAAGAAAACGATTAATTTTCAAACCACTCTAAATTATATCTAGTACATGGTCTTACCCAAAATGATAAGGAACAAGGAATTAATTTTTGCAAGTTTGCTGTTATTGAAGTGTGGTCGCGGTAGCCTATTGCTCATGGTCGCAAACTCGCATCGGCGGTTTTTTCGTACTGTCGTGGGTTCGAGTCTTTATGCCTCTAAAGACCCGTCGTGTAGCCGGAGCTGATGCCCATTAAATCCGGTCAACACCCTAAGTCTTCTCGTTGACGCAGTGGGAACATTCGGAGAGGGAAGTGCCAGCTCTAGTGTCGTTCTCGTCACTTGACCGAGGTTCAAAATTACGAGATCCGTCGCCAGTAGCCCTCGTGTTGCATCTATTGCGACATTATTAAATTCAGCGAAGTCGACAGAGACGATTCCTTCGTTTTAAAGCTTGCCTACAATCATTAAGCGATAGGAAGCGATTCGCAGAAGATTAAATGTGTTTCGTGTGCCATATCACAACACAAAACTTTCCGCCCGATCTTTTTTCATTATTACTGGCATTACTTCCTGGGATGTGCTACCGATTTGACTATCTTTGCAATAAGAAGTTAAAGCTGGTTTTATTATCGACTGGATATCGCTCTATTTCTCGTGGAGATCCCATTGAAATTTATAAAATTATGATTGTTAAAAGAGTTATTTTTCTTAAGTTTAATTTTCCCAAAAGGGTTGTAACTTTTTCCGTTTAGTAATAGTAGCTCTTCGAAATCGGGACACTCTTTTGTAAACACGCTGCATTATAAAATAAAAATAGAATACCTAGTAATATAATCAAAACTCTTTCGATTTATCACAATATCTAGAGGACAAAGATCTCAAAACAGAATAGGATCAAGGAAATAAGTATAATGTACTTAATATGAAAAGCATGGATTTAAAAATTAAATTTAAAAATAAAAGATATGAATTATCTTTTGAATTCAGGTCTTTACAATTTATACTGACAACAACCCAACCACTTAATTTTGTATGAACTTAATCATTCTTATTTTTAGATATCAAAAAGCAAATTAATTTAAAGTTATTTTATTTATATCTTAAAAATTATTAAAACGCCTATTATAATAGAACTGAAAAAGAGTTTTTAGAAATAATTCAATTTTGTATTAATTTAATTTTGATCCTGAAATCTCAGCCTTTTTTCTCGGTACTAAGATGTCGATTACAATTTGTCTCCCGAGTTTATTATTAAATTTAATTTAAAATACTTTATCAAAGAATGGAACTCTGATTTCAACATTCGTTAAACATTTACAATTTTAGGTAAGAAAAAGGAGCTATGAACAAATTACGAAATCAAATTGGGCTTTAGAAGGTCCGCTGACTTATGGAGAAGAAAATATTTTACCTATTTAAATTTAATATCCATGGTTATTCAAAATGATTCAACAGATTTCCTATTTTAAAAACTAAATGACTCAAAATTATAAGTAATACATGAATTCAAAGGGAATGTATGAAAGTCTTATATTGTGAGAATTAGATGGCCCATTCGTGTATTCTTCGTGAAGCTGTTTAAGAGGCTATCAGAAAGCTACTTTGAAGTTGAGTCGTTTGAGGTGGACCAGGAGACATCTTACACAGCTGACCACCTAAGTCACCTGATGGGACCTCAAGCTATTTTTTTTATTTTATTGGGTTTGCGAAACCTAAAGTGTATGCGCCATCATTGCCTTCCAATTTCAGTGAATTTTAACAGCGAATTTCTGCTAATGTACAATCCATTACCACTGACACTTTACAACGTGTTTGGCAGAAATTTACGTTTCGAATGGTCATTATACGAGTAACCAAAGGAGGCTATATCGAGCTCTTGTGTAAAAAAAAAAAAAAAAAAAAAAAAAAAGCTTCCATATTTTCCCTTTGTATTCATGTATTATTTATCATTCAGTGTCGTTTATTTATGAAAATATGCAATTTTGAAATCGAATGAATCATTTTGAAACGAACTGATTCTTTGAATAGTGAATAATATAAAAACCCTAACACCTACAGGACCTTTAAGGAATCAGTTGCTCGAAAGCCAATTTAAAAAGTTTAATGTCACTGCCCGTGAATAATCGTATCAATCTGTCTGCATATTAAAGCGCAACGAATCAATATCCATCCAAGACCCCATCTCCGCATTGATAGGAGCCATCTCTCAAATGGCTACAGTAACTTTTGAATGGTTATCCGAACTATTCCTGGCACGTTGTCGAAATTCATCTTCCTCATACCAACTGTCACAGTTGGTAACGAATCGAGGAACGCAAGGGCTTCATTTGTCCGAATGCAAGGCGACACCGTCAGCGCCTGGCGGCAGGGGCAGCCACACAGCACGATTAATTAGATCGCGATTCAGAGTTTATAAATCGGCACTTTGTTCCACCCCAAGTGTGCATTCTGTCACACGGGAACAGAAGCCAGAGGTCCCACCCATTTGAAAACCGATCCTCTGTCACCAAGATTAGACCACGAACTCTTCCCTAATCAACGAGCTCTCTTTCTTCAAGAGGCGTTGGTTTTTTGTTGTTTACAGAGGCCAGAAATGATCTTCGATACGCTCGAGGGAAAGGGTAGCAAGTGCCGTTCAGAGGTTGTGGCGCTCCGAACGAGGCGCAGAATACTGTTATTCGTCACCGTTTTGCTTGCAGTTAAATCAGACTCATCCAGAGCAAATAAACTTGTTTGGAATTTTTTTTTTTTTTTTTTTTTGTAACAACCTCATACCGAAATATATACAACTGTGAAACGTAACTTTAAGGCTCCCGTCTACCGGCCATTTTGATTTCGTGAATATAATGTTAATCCTATGGAATTTCTTCTGCCGTCCCCAAATCTTTACTCTTTTACCTATTCGAATGCAATAAAGTGCATCCGAAAAAGTAAAAAATAATTAAAATTTCTGCGGGATTATATTTTATCACCGGTTTTTGTAAATATTTTAGAATATTTTTAAAGACGAATGACGAATGATAAAAATAGCGGTAGAAGTGTTTTTAAAAAAAATTGGAGGGAAAATGCAATTCCGCAAAGACTTTTGTTATTTTTGCTCTTTCGGGCTTAATTTTTTGCGTTCAAATAAATAAAATAATAAAGATTTGAGGACCGTAGTAGAAATTCCACCAAATTAACATTACGTTCACGAAATCAAAATGGCCGACAGACGGGAGTTTTTATGCATGTTAATTAATGCCTAATCAACAATGCTTTTTTTTCTTCTCGTCAGCATTGATTTTTTGTTATTAATCGGGAACTAGAATTTCAATACATGTCACACAGCAATGCCTAATCGGCAGTGTTCTTTTTTCCTCCTTTCGAGTAGAGTTGGTTTGTCGTCAATCGGGAATCAGAAATAATCTTGGTTTTTCTCCGCAAAAGAGAGGAACACAAGTGTATCGCCGTTCAGAAGTTTTTTTTCACCGAATTATTTAAGTTTTGACTGATAGGAAAATTTGTGTTTTGCTGAAGCTAGTTTTTCATAAATTTCAAGCTCTACACGTTTCGTGACAACGCCTTCCTTATGTTCGAAATTTTAATGCTTGTCATAATAAATGAGGCCTCGAAACACACTTTTCTTAAAAGTTTGCACTGTTAATACCGAGAATCATCTTGGATTTTTACAGGGGTGGATTTAGCTTCTCATAGTATTCCCCTCCAGCGGAGCTGTTATCTAGATCTCATTTTTTGCAGCATCCATTCAAAGCTTGGGCTAACCATACACCGATTGTGTATGCAGAATAATTCAGGGATATGAGAAAAACAATTTAATAATGAATGCAAGAAGGAGCAAAATCACAATTTATGATACAAGTATTAATTTAGTAACACTCCTAATTATATACTTTAAGGAAAATTATTTATATGAAGTGGTACTCTAAATCTAAGAAGAGTGCACAAATTTAGATTCGATGGACAAGAATATAAGAATATTCGTAGTTTCATTTCGACTACATTTCCATGTTTTCAGTTTTTTACTATATTCAAGTAAATCAAAAATGTAACAAAGCCGTATAGTTTTTAAAATCATTGGAAAGGAAAGAGTTGTTTTTGACTGCCACTAAAAACTTGTCTTAAAGGTTATTTTTTTTTTTTTTTTTTACAGATAACAGAAAAATAACCTTTTTATCATTTTACAAGAGGAAGAACTTGGTAGTATACCATGCATCAAAATAAGAAGTCCGTCACCTTCGCGTAGTTTTTTCTGCTCGTTTAAAAAAAGGAAGGAAGAATATATATCAAATTTATCAGTAGTTTCGTTTAGAGTTGCTGTTTGAATCCAAATTCTCGAAAGATCTGTTTCTTTGAACCAGATTTCAGACCAGTCTGACTTTTCAGTTATTGTGTAGCCAACACTGCATACGCTTTCGAATTGCAAGTGCATGAGTACAATACTCGAGTCGGACTCAAGACTCGAATTTGAAGCAAGTTCGAATTTCACGCTTTAGGTGTGAATTTCATCAACTTAATGTATTTGCAAAATCAAGCCCCTCAAATCCGGAACCACCATCCACTACAATCCGACCCGTTAACATGCGATTGAGCAACACAGAAGTCTGCTTTATGCGAGGTTTTACTACGGCTCCCCGATAACCAATCGCGTGTGATGTCACTCCCATGCATTCTGACGTCATACTTTTTATTTTTATGAAATTCAGAATAATCTTCTGTTGGGATGACGCTGCGACTTCCAGTTAAGAACAGACATAAATATTTCTTTTTCTTTCTACTGTGTATATCTGAATTACCATTTCTCGGGGAGTTAAATGTTCCAGTTCAGATTTTGTTTTTTTGCATGAGACTATTCTCAAGATTTTGTACTCGGAGATATTAGCTGTACGCTCAGTTCTTTTGTAAAGGTCAAATTTTAAGAGTTGTAAAAAAAATTTCGTTCATGAGCGATTTCCGTAATAATTAAAAACTATGTCGGAGTACAAACGTAAACAAGAATCTTATCGCTCAATGTTATCGAACGAATTTGTAAAGGGAAAATTGCCAGAGAACTTAATTTACCTTAGTGTGCACAATAGGGATGGTTAGAAAATGAGATAAATAACTTCTTCACTTTGTTGATAACGACGCAGGAATGGCCAGAAAAAAGGTCAAGACAGTGAAAAAAACCTCAATTTTGATTGTTGCCTGTTTGATTTTTTTTTTCTTAACGAAAGAAATGAAAATGTGCCATTGTCTACACCATAGCTGCAGACCCCGAGCAATGCAGCTTTGAGAGTGGTCCAGAAAATATTTAATGTTTTAAGAGACAGTGAAAGATGGAAACACCGACAAGGTGCCAAACAAATGACCATTTTTTTGGAAACAGACTATAGCTTGCATGTCGTAAAAATGGCATACATACCCATTAATTTATTTTCTCGAATTAACCAGTCATTCCGTAATTGTGCGTAAATATTCGTTTTGTAAGAAATTCGCATTAATGTTGTAACTTTTTTTAATATTATCACCCACATTTTTTATATTGATACTGTAAGTCGTCGTTCGCTTAACCCGCGTTTTAGAACACCATGGACCCCAATAACCGCCCGTTTACGGAGAAAGACTGTATTTATCCACCACACCAGGGAGTCCTTAGTGATATTTTACTTCCCAATGGGGCTCTTTGGTAAACACGGGTGACATCCCCCCAGAATATCCCAGAGATCTTACTTAAACGTTGGAATAAGAATAATCGAATGTTGTCTGTGTCTAAAGGCATAATAAGAATCTATTGATGAAAAGTATAATTTTGATTCAAGGTTAAGTAACGACACTTGAACTTACGCTCTCGAACTCTGCTAACTTCCAAGCCAATATGAGAACTTAGCGATTAGCTAGATATTCTTAAAATTATTACTTTTCTGACACTTGCCTAATTGGATCCGAGTCAGTACTAAATTTGTAAAATGGATTCGACTACACGACCTTTCACACGTGATTATTCCACACTAACATCGAATCACCTAATATCTCAAGAATACTTTTTTTCTAGAATTATCTAATCTTCTGTATTTCTATTCTAATTCACATTAGTCTAGGTTTTAGTCTTATTAACAATGCACTAGAAGCAACACGAGGACTATTGGCGATGGACCTCGTAAGTTTGAACCACTGTCAAGTGACGAGGATGACACCTGAGCTGGCACCCCCTCTCCTAACATCCACACCATACCAACGGGAGGACCTTGGGCCCGACAGATTTAACGTGCACCACCCCCGGCTACACGGTGGGTCTCTGGCGGCCAAGGATCGGACCCGCGACTGAACGAAAACCTGCAGCCACGAATCTGAAACCTTGACCACTAGGCTACCGCGGCCGCTCACATAAGTCTCATTCACATAAGCGTAAGCCGTTACACATACTTTTGGAGTATCCATGCAGAGGACTTTAGTACAAGCTGGCTTTCAATATAGTCACCATTTTGCTTACATGGATTACATCAAAAAAAATGTCAATCTTTTCTCCCTTTTTTCTTTGTACCACTCACTTGAAGTTCTTGTCGTTGTCCCCCCCCCCCTATTCAGTTGAGTTTTTTTTTTGTAATAAAATGGAATAAAAATAGTTATTGCTACAAAGAAACTCCTTAAGAAGTCTTGCATCGAAACAGCAGAATAAAGAACTGAAATATTTTTTTTCCGTTCTATTGCTGAATCTTAATTATTTATTGTAAGTACCATTTGTCTGGTTGATGTAAAATGCACGAATTTTATGGAATAATCAAGAAGATTGAGACTTTATTCAGATACTATTCGATCTCTCTCAGGATTTATCAATAATCTTCTAAACATCGAAATGGAAGCGCACTTTTATCTGTTTCGTTCTTCACGTTTAGAAGATTTAAAAAAAAAAAGATTTTAATATACTTGCATTCGATTGCACATTAATTTTGTTTGCATTCTATTGTGAAACAATCAAGCTACCAATGACATTTAAAATGGCATAAATTAATGCATTCTAGAAGCGACGCTAGCTTTTTTGAAAATGGTTCGACTAAAATAAAGCACCAGTTATATGCGTATTATGTAGTTTCAGCTCTATGTTAAATGTGCGAAAAATAACGTGTGTGTGTCGAAATAGGCATGTGTGTCTTTCCCCTACATCTGTAAAAAATCACCTATAAGATGATTATTCCTTAAAATTTCTTAAAGACCCGCCATGTAGCCGAGGCTCGAAATCGTCTCGTTCACTTGGTCTGAAAGTTTAGAGAGTGGAGTGCCAGCTTATGTGTCATCCTCGTCACTTCATCGAGACACAAAATTACGAGTTCCTTCACCCATAGTCGCTTCTAGAGCGACGTTAATAAACTGTCAGTCAAACCAGTCATTTTGAAATCGGGAATGTAATGTTAATTTTGTGGAATTTGTTTCTATTTACTTTAGAATTTATTTAAATGCAATATAAATGCAATCCAAATGGTAAAGTTGATGGCATTTCTGTTTGTTATAGCACTTTTTTCCTATTGTAACAAGTAATTTTAACAATTTTAATTAAGATTTGAAGCTTTAATATCTATTATAACATAAAAGGAGTTTCCTCCTTTAAGTTATTATAACAGAAAGGAGGAAAATAAAAAGTCGAAGAGAAAAAATCGATCGAAAAAAGAAATTGAAGTAAAAAATCCTATCCTTTGAGGGGAAAAAAACACTATTTTTTTTAACTCTTTCAGACCAACTTTACTGCATTCATGTGAAAATAAGAGTGACATTTTGAAAAAAAAAAAAAAATTAGATAGAAAATCCAGAGTATTATCCCATTCATAATTTCAAAAAACCAACAGATGGGAGGAGCCTAAAATTTAGGGTAAAAAATACATAATTTTAAGAGTTTAGGATAGGATATGGATTTATTTTCAGACCGATTTCAGTTTAGTTTATATTAACGTCGCACCAGAAGCAACACGAGTGTTGTTGGCGACGGACCTCGTAATTTTGAACCTCGGTCAAGAGATGAGGTCGACACCTGAGCTAGCAACCCCCTCTCCTAACTACCACATCTTTCCAGCAGAAGGACTCTGGGCCCGACAGATGTAACATGCATTAGCCCTGGTTACACGACGGGTCTTTAGCGGCCAATGATCGAACCCACGATTGAACGAAAACCGCCGGCCACGAATCCGAAACCATGACCCCTAGGCTCCGCAGCCTATTTTCAGACAGAGATGAATAATCTATTTAAATATACAACTGTATTAAATTATAAATTCAAAATACAATAACAATATCGGTGCATTTCCCTACTTCAACGTAACATCTGTTTTGGGTCATCTTTTTCCCCTTTATGTGAAAGATCTTAAATTACTTTTTTTTAAATTTATCAATGTAAATTAATTTATGTGAAATATTTAAATCTTTAAACGAGCTTTTATGAAATATATGTTTTACTACACAGCAGTTCCCAGTTTCAATATTTCCATTTTGGAATTACATAAGCATTTAATTCCTTTCCCAAGTTTCCAAGAGTAAACGCGCAGTTTCAAAAGCAACTGATAAACATATATTTTTAGAGGATTAAATGACCGATGTTGAAAAGATAGGGGGAGCGAGTGAGGGGGGGGGAAGAGTTGATACAACCAAGAAATGGAAGGTGACTGTCTTCCACCCCCCGACAGCTGGGGGAGTAATAAAATCTCAGAAAACGAAACCCGTATCTAAGTTGTTCATCGAAGAGCAACGCAGAAGAATGGCGCCAAACCACACCCACGCACTACGACGAGTAAGAAGTTGTTTTTTTCTTACATAGACGCGAGAAATGAAAAAGACATTCACAACACGCACTATAAAAACAAGGAGAAAGAAGAGAATCAGTAAAATAAAATGGGGATGAATTAATTAAAAGGCGAAGAAAAACTCCAGCAATCTCAAATGACGAGTTAAAGTGACCGATATTTTGCAAATATTTCTGCACTTCACATTGTTAAAGGTTACAATAATGTATAGCGCAGGTAAAATGCTTGAAATGTAATGTTTGAAATACAAATCAGACACATTTTGCAGTTGTAGTATATATCGAAGTTTGGTTTAGTTTAGTTTTTATTAACGTCGCACTAGAAGCAACTCGAGGGCTATTGGCGACGGACCTCGTAATTTTATAATAATATCAGGTAAAGTGACGAAGTATATATCGAAATACGATTTAAACTGTACATAATTTGGTTACAAATTTATTTCATTAATTTAAGCGATTTAACCCAAACAGGGTTGTTCAAAATAACTCATCCCCATTTCAAAATGCTGTATTTTCATAAATGAACGATACAATTTCCTCGAGTTACTCGAATGAAGTCAATTCGATAGGTAAATTGTTGCCAAACACGTTGTAAAGAGTCAATGCAAATGATTTTACAGCAGCAGGAATCCGTTGCTTAAGTTCACATAAATTTGTGGACAACGCTGGCTCATGCACTTTATCTTTTACAAAAACCCCAAAGGAAGAAATCGCATGCGGTATCTAGAGAATAGATGTGAAACATCCTATCAGAACTGCCCCACTGCTAGCTAGCTCCGTGAAGCTTCACGAAAAACACACGATGACCCCTCATCTATTTTTCACAATATAAAACTACTATTCAAGCATTTATTATAAGTACTTCTTTTCATGTAGTTTTCTTAATATTCATGTCTTATCATTTTATGTCGCTTATTTTTGAAAATGCGGAATTCTGAAATCAAATGATTCCTTCCTGTATTTATAACAGTATCAAGACTTAATTAAGCAGCATGAATTCAATTTTCGTATTATCGAAGGAATTTTTAATCTTCTGTATACGTATACAGTTAGCGTTCATTTTGGACAGAATATTTCTTAAGTTCCCTCCCATACAGTTTTCTTTCATACATTCGTAGCTTTTAGAAAATATATTTTTTTTTAAATTCGTGAAGGAAACAAATAAATGATCTAAATTGATTGATTGCTTATTAACGTCGCACTTTGAAGAAGCACGAGATCCAGTGGTGACGGATCTAATCATTTTGAACTTCAGTCGAGTGACGACATCTGAGCTGGAGCTTCCTTTTCGAAACTTCCACACCAAGCCAGGGGTGAAAACTCGAGACCTCGATCGGATTGAACGTGTATCAACCCCGCCACACGATGGTTCTTTAGAGGACTCGAATTCACCACACGACGGAAACAACCGCACGTTTTTAGCCGAGACCATTTAGCAACTGCGGCCACAAGCAGTTAAAACAAGAGTAAAATGAGAGGTCAAAAATGAAACTCCTGAAGGTGTGCTCAAACATCCAAGAATTTTTCATATGGATTAGAAAAAGGGTTTTAAGGTGAGTGGGGAGGGGAACTGGCTATTGGCTGGTTTTCTTGGAAGAATTTTTAAAAGAAGGCCCACTCTGAGTTGTTGAGTCAGATAGGAGGAGGATGATTAAAGATAGGGTCAGAGATCCACACCACTAAACACATGAGACGTTGTCGCTGAATAAAACTCTAATTATACAAATTACTTGCAAGATGAAGCACCAATAAAATAATTAACCAATTAAAGTTCCAATCCAAGAAAATAAAACGTGGGTCAGGAATTAAATTTTAAAAAAGAGTTTTCCCGACAAAATATAAATGCCACTTCTAATGAAATTTTTAGAGAGAGGCATTGAACTGAATGAACTAAATAGATAAACGCAGAAGCATAAATAGCGTTTTGAATGTTGGATACAAACAACAAAATTGCAGTAACTTTGAGAAATGAGTCATTACTGAAATGGTTCGCAGTAACCTAAAATCGGCAATAAAAAACGTTATAGATAAGAAGCTATTTTACTTTTAAAATAAAAAAAAATACTATTTTAAACTTGGTATTAATATTTTTCAAGAGCAGTTAATGCCCCAAACATTAATTAACGCATTACGACACAACACGATACACAAACTTGATCGTTCGAGTTGAATTAACTCTAGGCTAGGCCTACACGATAGCTCACAGGTGACGAATCTCGCGATTGTGATCCGCGCTCGCGTGAAAAGGAGGGCACATGAGATAAAATTTCACTCTTCTAATCTCTACACCCTGATGCTAAGGAATTTTGAAGCATTAAGACGAACAGCCCACGTATTATTCCACTTCTCTGGTAGAGGGAAGGAAATGAAGATTTAGGGACACAAATCTGGCTAGAATGAGCCAAACAATGTGGTCTAGACGTGGGGGGGGGGGGGGGGAGATTAAAATTGGCACTCAGATAGAAGGGTCGAAAAATAGAGAAGGGCCGCTAGGGCATCCCGGGAGTGAGTCACACTTGTTGACCAAAGATAGTAAACTCCACAGAATAGGAAAATAAAAAAAATAAAATACTGGAGTAATGTGATGACCGTACTTAACACAAGATTTATATTAGGATTAAAGAGATTTTATACAGAACATTCTCGTTTTTTTTGTAGCATTAGTTCTTTCTATTCAACCAATTATCAAACATTGTGAAGAGGATTTCATTCGATTTTTCTGTTGCTTATGATTTGAAAATACAGTTCATGTAGGAATTTTCATGTTTTCTCAACAAATATGTTATGAATTTATGATCAATTGGAATACAATTTTTGCAGGCTTTTATCAAGATTAATCAGCTCCTTTTAAGAGTTCCTATGAAATCGTTTCTATCTCTTGAAATGACCAACGTTAAATTGCTACAGTAAAATCACAGCAATACATATAAATCATTTCGCAGAATATTGTTCTCAGTCTTTGTACTTTTCTTTCAGTTCAAACAATAATCAAACTTTGCAATAATGATTCCAATAGATTTTTTCGTAGCTGACGATTTCCAAACATATAGTTTTTTAACTAACATAATTAAATTTTTTAAATCTAAAATAACGGCTGTTTTTCTGGAAAAATGAAATAAGATTTCGATGTTTACAATATTTCAATTGTTATTTGCATTATATTCACACTGATGAGAATCACTTACATGACTAGAAGAGACAAATATCAAATTCGTTCTTTTAAAAACGACAGGTTTGCATATTTTATTTGTTCAGAATTTTGGCTACTAATAAGTCTTTTTTTTTTTTTTAATTTACTTCAAATTTGAAGCCTTCTTCTAATACATTTTGAAGCGAAGGTAGCTTTTTGTGTTTTTTTTTATTCCCATGTTTATTGAAATGGTAATCTTCAATTTCGATTAAAATACAAGTCGCTTCATAGTTCCGTGTAAAAAAAGAATCAAATCATATTTTGTCATGTATTTAAATAAAAAAAAAAAAAAGTTCAATCTAGTATGACACAATGTATAATAAATTTATAACGATGCTTAATGCACAAGAAAAATTGTTTTAACAATCTTAAAGCAAAAGAGAGAGATAAAAACTTATATCGAGTGTTATAACGTTAAGTGTCGTAGATCGTATTAAAGATTACATTTAATAATAAAATTTAACTGAAGGGTTGTTTTTTTGTCTAAATATGTATTGTAGTTATTTTCATATGAACCGGTATAAGTTTTTTTTTTTTTTATTTTTATTGTAGGAAAATATAAAGCGGGACTTAAATGTTTCATTTTTTTAACCATTTATTTTCAACTGATTGATATGAGCCGATGTCAATAGATTTAGAATGCGAGCTTTAAAAAAAAAGAATAATAATAAAAGATTTTTCGGTGAGAATGTAAGTTCATCTGAGCAAGAGGCCCGTGTCCGCTACCCAACTGATAAAAGGGTCTTAGGAGTAAAAAAAAAAAAAAAAGAAAAAAGAAAGAAAGAAAGGGGCTGAAAAAGAGCTCTTTGCCTTATATACAATGACTTCCAGCGTCCTGCCTTGCAATCCTGAGTCATGGTCAAGAAATAACCTAACCAGCTTGAAAAAAAAAAATTCTATGCCTAAATCAAAAGTATTGGAAATTTGATTAACAGAATTTGTGTTCAAATTTAATAATATTTTAAATCTTCACAGTTCAAGAGCTTTTTAATTAAAATTATTTGAAATTTACAATAATCAGATAAAAATCTCTGTTCGAAATTTTTTTATGCTCTTAATTAAATTAACATTGTTTTTATGACTTTTTTTTAAAAAAAAATTCAGACCTTATTATGTGAAATCACTGCCATCGGCTAAGTATATCAGTAGCCTATTTCCGTAAATACTGTTTTTAATATTAAAAGAAAAACTTGTGAAGAACCTGTTAGCAGTTATTTCAATAGTCTTTGCGATATTAAATATTGTCCATAAGCCAAGTTTTTGAGGAAAAGTTGTAGAAATATTAATATATATTGGTATGGATACACATATACTAGAATAGTACAGATCTTTTCCGGAATTTTTGGGCTGAATTTAGCTATATATCAGGAAATTAGAAACCTAGGTACCAAATCGAGCTTTCATGGGAAAAAAATATAAACTAACAGTCTTTAGTTTCTAATCTAATGGATAACTCAGATCATTTGAAATGAATACTGAAAACCGTATTTTTATGATCTTTTTAGCATATATTCATTCCCCTGCCTGTGTTCATCAGAAATGTTTTATTATAACTATTAATACATTAAAGATAATTTTCCCTCAAAACAGTTGAAACCAGAAAATTTACAAGAAATCGAAATTATATTTTAGAAATTTGTCTAAGGGATATGGTTTGTACAACCTTATTTAATAATGTGTAACGAAAATTTAGAGCAAAGGTTAGTTTCCACAATCACAGAAACATGACTAGAATTATATTTAAACAGTATTAAAATCTGAATTTAGGAGTATTCCACCGAGAAGGACTTTTTAAAGTTAAATTTATCTGTTCCAACTAGAAGAAATTGCTCTAAATAATTCACCTAGCTTTCGAACTTTTCAAAGCTGAATGACTTAAAAGTAATTTTTCAGTTAAATAGTTTAATGCGTCTGGGGCACTCAATTTATGTAAGGGAAATCTGGAAAATTAATAGAGAAGAATTCGTTCAAATCAATAAAATTGAATGAAAGGTAGCATATTAGTTTATGTTAAACCTAAACATATTTTCTAAATTAAATTAAGGGAAACATTTACCCGTTTTCTGAAATGCTATCTGGTAAATCGAGATTGTTTTTTCTCTCTGAAAATTAAAACAAGAGGGGGAAAAAATCTCAAAAATGTTTGTCATGCTGGTTATAATGAAAAAAAATTTTTATTTCTGAATTTTACATCCGAAAAATTTGTTCAAGTCTTGGTCCTACTTATTCGACATTTTTTTTTACCGAATTCCAGTTTAAAAATTCAAAATTGGGAGAGGATAAGGTATCGGAGTTTCACAAGTTAAATTAATTTTAAACTCTTTTTTACGAACTCTAAATTCTTTAAATAATAATCTAAATTAGGGATATGTTTAGTATTTTTCAGTAAGAAAATCATTGAGGTATTTCGCTCATAAAATCAAATCACTGGCAAAAATATATATAATTATTTAACGTTTTCAATAAACCGAACAGCAGTTATATAGTTGAGATTTTAAATTCAAACCGTTTCAATTGCGAAACCTGTGATCACGCACATCTTCCAAGAATTCTATTATTCGTGAATTTAAACGTTGGAAAGGATTATGACGAGAATATGAAAAAAAGTGCCAAATGAAGGCAAGCAGATAGTTTGAAAGATCTAATTTTAATTTTTATATACATATAACAAGTAAATTATTTGTATCAACATTTTATCTCAATTGCATAAAATCAGTGTGATATGATTTCACATTACATTCATGAGTATTAAAATATACCTAAAATTACGCAAACTAGACTAATATTTTATATTATAGAAGATCTATGCGCTCTCTGCAAATTTTTAATTTTTTTTTTTTTTAAAAAAAAGGTCTAATTTATGATGCACGCACATTACATCGGATGAATTATTTTAGATTACTTTTAAAGTATTAGCAGTACTCAAGAATTTCAGGTCTAGGTCAGTGAACCTTTGTGCGTTATAGGCCCTTTTTGAGATGGACTCAAGTTCTCACATACACTTAACCTTATGCATACACGAGGGAAATATTTCGTTGAACTAACAATTAATAACAGAAAATAGTACATTAATATATAATCTTCTATTGAAGTATATTCAATAGAGAATAACGTTTAAAAATCAATTTAATAAACAAGAAATTTCGATTAAAATTTTACTACTTCAAGACATTTCTGTGTTTATGTTTTGAATAAGTTTCAACGTGTTAACTTTTGTACGAATGATATCAAATGTCATTATTAACAAACGTTTACAAAACAATAAATGCGAAATCTTGTCCCGCCCTCCCCATGGGAAATTTCTAGTTAGACATCTCGTATCAGATGTCTTTTGAAATAGTACTAGAGACGAATAATTCGAAAAACAATTATTATTTTTTTTCCAATTCAATTTTAAAGTTTATAAACCTTTTTTTCGGGGGGGGGGAAGGTTATTAATCTCGAAATGTGCGAAACTTTTCATATCGAGGATTTATGAACAGAAATGGAAGTCAACTTACTTTCAAATTGGCTGTCCAATTTCCTTGGAAGGATGGACAAGTGTATCTCAAAGTCTGCGCGCAGTCTGGTACAATTTGGTCGTCTTCAAACACGTTGTCTGAATAACAACAGAAAAATCTTTCCATTATTCGAACCACTCACCCTAAATTAATATCTTGTCACTAGTTATATTCCTCTATTGCGCGAGTACAAGATAACGCGACATATATATGAAAACGCGAGATAGACTCTCACGAGGAAATAACAACAGAACCGTGTCCTCCCCTCGCACCGTTGGATTAACAAGTGTCTTGAGCGAGAGGCGCGCGCGAACTTCTTATGATCCTTCTGAATGAACACTCGCTTCGAGGATTTGTAACTCCGCCCCTTCTGGTAGTGACGTCGTGATATTTTTCCTGTTCTTTTCTCCCCCCTTGTTCTCCCCTGCTCCCTTTCGAGCTTGTTTACGGCATTCGGTGGGTGGCATTTAAGGAGGGATCTGGGGGAGGGAACTCTTTCCCCCCCTATTCTTCTTGAATTCCTCTTTTAGCGGACTGAAAGGTTTTAAGACTCGGTTTTTTTTTTTTTCCCTGTCAACGAATGCTAAGGTACATGCAGTTTCTCCCTGATACATTCTGATGTTTGAAAAGTTCGAACGACCCGATTCATGAAGAATACTTCATTTTTACAGGAATTGAAATAGAAACGTACTAAAACACGATTTACAGAGATAAATAATAATAACAGTAATGCAGTGTAGTGCTGAAGCTCAATAGCTATTTAATTGTTTTCTTGTGCATGAAAAAAAGACATTGATTTCGCAGCAGCAGATTCCTGCCTTAACCTCTCACTTTCAAATCGGCATCAAGTTTTCGTTGTCCACGAGTATAAAATACTAATAGATTAAAAAATTGAATAAAATTTTATATGCTTACTAATAGAAGATTTATTATTAAAATCAGAATTGTATTTAGAATGGAGTGAACTACAATTAAAAATTGGTAATCGTATGTAACTACTTTATTTATTTGTAACGCAAAACACACAAATCTGATGAAATAAATTTCGAGTTTAAAATGTTTGATTCAACAAATAACGCAGTACCTTTACATGATTCGCATTGACGAAGGACCTCGAAATTAGAGATACAGTCAAGCGAAAGGTGATTGGCCGTGGTAGCTTAGGGGTCATGGTTTTGGATCCTTGACTGGCGGTTTTCGTTCAGTCGCGGGTTCGATCCTTGGCTGCCAAAGACCCGCCATGTAGTCGGAGCTGATGCAGGTTAAATCTGTCGGGGCCTTAAGTCCTCCCGTTGGCGTGGTGTGGATGTTAGGAGAGGGGGTGCCAGCTCAGGTGTCGTCCTCCTCACTTGACCGTGGTTCAAAATTACGAGGTCCGTCGCCAATAGCCCTCGTGTTGCTTCTAGTGCGACGTTAATAATAAAAAAAAACTAAACAAGCGAAAGGGGCATGGTTTCGAATATTGGCGCCATGAAAGACCCACCATGAAGCGAGATTATTTAATAAATCATGAGGTCCGTCGCCAATAGTCGTTTTCCGACGTCAATAAGCAATCGATCATAATCCTTCATTTGCTGTTACACGTGACTCTTATCGCTGGTAGACAAAAGGGAGATCATTCAATATTTATACAAAGAAGGAACAGTTGACTCAGGTGTATCACGAGAAGACATAATTTTGATCTTCAATTTTAATTTTTGAGTCTGTCTTGTAGTGTGTAGATAGGAGTTCGTCAAGAAAAGCTATGAAAATGGCAGACAATTGGAATAAGCTGTACGCAAGTGGATATTACAGCTTTAATCACCGGTACTATTGTGACACCGAACAATGGATGGAAATCTTTAAAATTAAGCCTTTGCAATAGCTATTTTAAAAAATAATTGCTTGGTGGAAAGAAAAAATTTTAAGGGGAAAAAATTTAAATTATACTGTAAGGATGGAGGGGATCTGGTATGTAAAGACCTTGTTATCCTGTTGTGTCCCTTGACACAGCGCTAAAATAAATGGATCATTGTCCGAAGCTCTACACCTGGTTTCTCACAGTACCAATACCACCCCTCCGATAGCAGGTGAAACGATCCTGGGGAAAGGGGCGTTTACTGTCCGAAGAAAATTTCGGGGGCGTTGACGGCCAACGACTCCCCGCAGTATTTTGTCAGGTCTGAGTTGCAAGATAGCATTTGAAGAGATGTGAACATAAAACACGCATCTTGATGCCAAAACAAAATTTTACATTTTGAAAGAACTTTTTTTTGCTCTAACTCATTCGAAAGAGAATTGTTATTTGCTACGAAGAACAAACAAATGAATAAATATCATTATAAAATGTAAGCAAAACACACAAAAACTCCATGACGAAACATGCGCCAAATCTATGCGTAGTAAGTCGTAGAAAGATCATGACGTAAAAATCCACTTCAAATTTAAATCTTAAGAAATCTAGAGCAAATTTTGATTAAACGTCACCGAGGTTTGTATTCATAGATTCCCTTTGTTCCAAATTTCATATGCTCCTATATTTTGTAATTTTTCTACTATATCGTCCACAGAAACAAACTTTTCTTTCCAGTCTTCACGTGCGCAGAGAAGGCACTTTAAATTTTAAAATCTACTTTAAGTTTTAAAATTCTGATCCAAATTTTGACATAAAAGGCCCTTAGGGGCATATTATAATGTTTGTTTGCACTCAACTGCTTGCCTCTGTATTTTGTAATCTTCCAGCTACGTCGTTCCCGCACACAGTAACTCTACCTTTTAATAAAACAGATAGCAATTGGTTTTTCTTAAAATAAGAAAATATTTAAATAATTTGGGGGAAATAGTAAAATCTTAAGGTTGTTAATTTCTCAATCAGGCACCGGATAAACGAAATAAATACTTTCCATTTCCAGAATTGAATAACAGAGATGTAAAAAGAACAACCTTAGTACTATGACAGTATATTCTTGACATTGTTGTAATAAAAAAAAGGATAGTTAAAATCTGCTATGCATAATAAGTACATATCTTAATTGTGAAGCTCTTGAGCAAGCATATCTCTTATCAGAACAATATTGTTTGAACATAGTTTGATAAAGAGGTTAATCTATATATGAACATAATACCTTGGATCATTTAATTTCTAAATAAATGAATTCTTCAAAAGATATGCTCAGAAGATGAAAAGCATGTTCTTAATCTATAGAGATTAGTCTTTGTTATAATCAAGATGAGGGACATAACTTTAATTTTTCTCCAGTGCTTCCCTCGAAATATTCAGAATTATTAATATGAAAATATTTTGTAAGGATCACTTACAATTCATTTAATGTAACTTTTTAAACCACTTTGTTCAATTAACTTCATGTAGTGCAACAGTTTAATTAAATGTAATTCATGAACTTGTAATGCCCCTACTCAAAATCTTAAAGCGCCTTCTTAAATCTTAGCAACTATTTATTTCCTATCCGAACTGTTTGCAGAAGAATAGTAATTTCCAAAATTTATCATTCGTTTTTTTTTTCTTTCTCTATTTATCTTACACTATTAAATAATTTCTTAATTTTAACTAAATTGTTCATTATTGAAAACTCGTGATTTCCAAAAAATGTTGTCTCCGAGTACGGAAGTTATAGTTTTTTCTGCCCAAGACATTCGAATTCTGGGAAATTTTAAATTAGACATAATTACAGTGATCACTAATTATGTTTCATTTTCTGATAGATACAGATTTTTTCCTGCATCCTTTAAATATCTACATTTGGTGAATTCAGTTAGCAATTAAAGAATATGATTTCAAGCTGAAATGAATGCTATAATTATAGTTTTAAATCGAGTGATTTTGATAGCCATTGACCCAATGTCTCCTACAGGCGGCATTGAAATAGCAGCGTTCTAAATCAGAATTCGGAAGATTTGAGTAAAAAAATTAATAATTTTATATATAAAACAGCGAGTTTAAGGAATTCAACAGTGTGTTTAATAATTTTTTACTACACAAATAATAAAAAATAGGAACACTTAGCGATGCGATAGCGTATAATTTTCTTTCTCTCGGAAAACACCTTTTTCATTTTACCATGAATAAGCTACGAATGCAAAATATTCACTAAAAATCAGTTTTTTTTTCTTCAGAATTACCATCTATTAACAAGAAAATTATCTAATTCTGGTTACCAATGACGCCTTTTATTTAACTTGGGGGGGATTTTGTGAAAGTATTGTTAAGTGTTCTCCTACAGATGACGCAGGGACTGAGAAGGGCCTTATTCATTTGATTGTGGTAGCCGGTGGGCTTCCATTGCTCCAGGCAAAACTATCTTTTGGTGACCGATTTAGAAAGTTTAACTACTTTAAGCTAACCCTCGGAAACTGGGTATTTCGTACTTCGTTACAAATACAATTTCAGTTTGAAATAAATTTGAATATCATACACCATGGAATATAAAAATAAAAGAAAACAGGTACTTTTTTAAATGTCTCTTTCGTTGTTCTGTTAAAACATTTTTGTACATCTGTTCTAAAGTATTCGAAATGCAGAAAACAATACTGATGAAAGAGTAATCAATCTAATGATAGCTCACAAATTGGCGCAGAAGAAGTAAATAAAATCTATTTTAAATCAGGTTAACAATAATTAGATTAACCCATTAGCAAAGTGTTGATGAAGAACAATGTTCCAAAAAGGAATAACCCCGCCTTACCCGGTCAAGAACCATAATGCACTCTGAAATATTAACCATGAACTCACGCGCTCTCACTTACGCGAGACAAAGCGCTGCCTGGCGGTAACTTAATATTTTATTTCCAACACACAGTGGCCGGCCATTATTATATGCCGGCTGTGAGCCAGACTGAGGGGTAGTAGCTTCTTCAGAGTGTTTCCCTCAACAAATGACATGTTGTAAACCATTAAAACGCTGAGGTATTGATCTATTGAATGGTTAAGTCACTTGATTCATCTCAACAGATCGCGAGTTAGCAGCCATCGCTTTAAGTGATTTCTCCCACCGCGCAGAAGCAGAAACGGCACAACGCAAGAAATACCTTCTGAGGATCCTTTTTGCTTCTTCTAGTTTTCTTAAAATTAAATAGTTAATATGGGAAAGCCAATGGGTCAGTGCTAAAATCATCGAACGCACATTTCAGCAATCTTTCGAGCAAGATTAATTCGGATTAAAAGTAGGTTTTGGTACATCACAGCTCTGCACCAGATACCTTTTCAATTAAAGTGGGCAAGAAAAGTTGGGAAACTACGGGTTACATTATATATATATGGATTTCAAGAATAGAAAATTTGTGTTGGTGGGTAGGGGGAGAAGTGATTTCTGAAAAGAGGGTTGTGAGAAATTTTTTTTTTTCCAGAAGGGGGTGGTAGACGAAAAAAGGCTGAGAATCTATGACCTACAATAGGAATATCAAACACATTTCCAGCTGCGGGTTAATATCTAACAAATGAATGTCATGCGGGTTTCACTCTATGAAGCGGTTCTTTTCTTAATTTACATTCCTAGCGGAAGTCCTTGGGATTTAAATCATTGTGCTTACGTTGTTTATAGTTTTTATTTTGCTGCGTTGCATAACTCTGTTGGGTACACTAATAGCATAATTACGTATCAAGCGGATTATTTTATCTTTTAATCGAGGAAAAAACACTCCAATTTCAAATATTTTTGGAAAAATTCCGATGTCCGCCAGCCATTTTCCCTTCATTTCACTACCACTCAGTTTGGATAAAGACCTACTGAATGCAATGGCCTAAAATAAATCAATAACACAAAATCATCCATTAATATCCAATATTTCTCTTGAACTTGCACATACCAGACGCCGAATAAATGCAAATATTAACGAGTGCAAGAAAAATAAACCTATTTTTTTTTCACCTTCTCTAATATTTAATATTCAAGCAAAACAGAAAAACTCTAATAAGTATTACAAAAGCGTATCAAAGTAAGGTTCCCTATTTTTTATTATAAGAATTTTAATTGTGCAACAAAGAAGGAAGGTATACGAAGGAACTTTATTTTCCCACATAACAGTCGTGGCTTTTCCATACAGGTAGGTCAAGAAATCGAAACTTTGGGAGTAATAGGATACACCTTGATGCTGTCGATTTTCCACCGTTATTTAGCTGTTATCATCCACAGGAAAACGTTGTCCTCGAACATTTTTTTTAAGTTTGAGAAATATAAGCGAAAGTCAGAAAGAATTGAATCGTGACTATGAAGTGGAAGCGACAAAAATTTCCAGCTCCAGGAACCGCAGAGGCTTCGTATGTCACAAATCGTGTTCCATTATGAGGGAGACCGCAGTAGCCTAGTGGTCGCAAACTTGCGGTCGGCGGTTTTCGACAAGTCGTGGGATCGAGCAATGATGCCACTAAAGATCCACGAGTAGTGGGGCTGATGCACGTTAAGTCTGGTAAAGGACCCAAGTCCTCCCGTTGGCGTGGTGTGGAAGTTACGAAAGGGAGACGCCAACTTAGATGTCGTCCTCGTCACTTGACCCTAGTTCCAAAGTTCAAGGTCCGTCGCCAATAGCTCTCGTGTTGCTTCTCAGAGCAACGTTCATAAATATTCACTGAATTCCTCGCGTTATTAAGCATTAGCAGATAAACGAAGGGTCCCAGATAAAAATAAAGAGTCACAAAAAAGTTCTTGTAACTATAAGATATACTTTTTTTTTTTATCGCTCAGCATCTTTCAAATTGTTTAATAAATACGCCTTTTTTTTCATTTCATACATACACACATATAAAAGTTCATAAGGCTGGACATTTTCCGGTAAATCACGTAATATCACTAAATATTCCGAAGCATGTCTTCTTCTCCAACGTGAATTTTTAGACGTAATGTTTGTTTTATGATTAGATGCGTGAAGCAACATCGAATATCAACACTGATAAAAGAGGAAAGAATTTGGCTCGAGAACGAATAAAAGCAATGCGTGAGAGAGGGGGAAAGTAGAAATGAAAAAAAAAATAATAATAATTCGTATAAAAAAATAAAAATAAAATAATTGCGTTCGTAGCAAAAATTATTTTTCTAACAAAATATCAATTATTAAGATGATGGCAAACACAAACAATACTCGACCTTTTATATTATTCAAATTAAATGATGTAAAGAAAACTAATATACTTGATTCAAAGTAGAAACACCAAAACTCTCTCTCTCTCTCGACTCTCGAAAATAGTCCACTTTTGGTTTCTTTTTTTATATACAAGAAATAACAATAAAATCAAAGTCTCAAAAAGCTAGACACAGTTACTGATTAATTATTTACATGAAGCACGCAAGAGAAAATCCTTAACTAGTGGAAAATACGAATGTAAAGTAAAGTTGCGTAATGCGTATCGTATTGTATGCGTATTACGCAACACCGAGAAAAGCAATTTAAATTAAAAATGCTCTGGTGTTGATGTATTACTAACAATTCTTTTTAGAATATCACGTTTACTAAATAAATCGTATTAAAAAACAATCATAACAACATCTTAATAAAAACAACATTTGTGAGAATACGTAACGGGTTCTCGCGCATTTCTTCCTTCAACTAGCTTTTTGGGCTATTTTATGACATATTTTCATTTCTGAACCTTACCCTGTGAATAAACCGTGACTTATGTTTATCAGCATTGCAATATGATTGAAATAGAGGTGTGCCAAATGGTTACTTTTAAGTTATAGGTTCCAACATATTAGGTGTTGTGCGGTAATAAGTTCCAATACATATTATTTTCGGATTATATGATCCAATATTTTATTATTTTCAAAATATATGTTCCTATGTCTTATTACTTTCAGAATATGTGTTTATATATCCTATAATATCACGTTATTTTTAAATATATTCTACTATATTAATTTTGGATTTTATTCAAATATCTCATTAGTTCTAGATTATGATTCACTAATGAAAAACTTTTTGTGGTATAAAAAAATTACAAATTTGAATTACTCAAGGGGTGTTGTAAGATGAGATAATTAGCAAAATGAATAGGCTTGTGTATGGAATATATTACTGATAAAATAGGTTCCAAACATGTAACACTATTATTTATTCTATTATGAGAAATAACGCCCAACCCTAAATTTAAGTACAGTGAATAGGAAATGATACTCGCGTCGGTGTACAAGTATTGATCCAGAACTCGGATCCAATTTTGTTGTTATTGAGATAAATAGAATTTTTCATCCTTATCTTTGTTTTCGGATGCAAGTTAGTAGCCTCTCCACATTCATAATACAAACATTTATTTTTGATTATTTTTAGACAGAATAAACACAGTTTAGAAATTGGCCCCTCTGATTATTTATTGACTGCGTACTTACTCGATGGATCAAGTCCTAGGTGCCGAAGCGACATACATAAAGGGGATTGTCAGGTAATCACCTTTGCTTCTCCTTTATTATGGAATATTTTTATAGTTCAATTGGACCAGATTACATTCTATATAAAACTTTATATTTCTATAAACACACCTCGTAAAACAAATGTTTCTAGAATAAAAATTTCAATTATCTTTTTACACTTTTTATAGACACTACATTTGTATCATTTGTTTGGGGAGGGTTGTATCGCACATGAAAAAAATATACAATAAAATATTTACTTTTGGTTTCACGAGCAACTTTTTATAATGAGGCAAAATTATTTTTGAGAAATTCCTGAAGTGTAAATTACAGATTTTAAAAATATGTTAACCCATAATAAGAGAGAAAAGTAGTATAAATGAGAAAAAATTATAAAGTTATTAGTCTTTGAAAATTTAACAATTCGTATTAAAGACAAAAAGCACTTTGTGTTTACTTCATACATGTTTTGTGTTTACTCTTATCTGACCTTTAATTTTGTTTTACAGAAATGGTACTTCATTTTCAATTTTTCTGTATATTAATAGACGAGTTTCAAAAACTCCTGCTTTCGTAGGGGGTACGAGATGGCTGTCCCAGTTCTTAACGTGAATGTACAACACCATCTCCTGTGTGTGCGTTAAATGTTCTTGGAGAAATCTTGACATTTCTCAAACGTGGTTTTATTTCTATCCATTTGTCTTTCGTTAAAACCTCTCAGTTGTTCACCTGGTTTGCTTTGGGGAACATCTTTCCCCCCCTTATTCAACTGTTCTTCCCTTCATTCTTACTTTTTCTACGGCTTCCTTCAAATTCTTTTCATTCCTCCTCTGACAGACCCATATTATTCCAAAAGAAAAGAAAAGAAAAAGGAAGAATAATAAAAATCCTGTGCGAATATTATTCTTAAACTGTGTCCAATACAGCTCGAACATCATGGAACAAAACATCGGTTACCACATACATATTAATAGGCTCAAGGAGATTAAGGCTTCCGTCTGCCCGCCATTTTGATTTCGTGGGAGTAATGTTAATCCTATGGAATTTTGACTTTAATTCTCACATCTTTACTATTTTATCTATTTGAATGCAATTAAGTGCATTTGAAAAAGCAAAAAATAATCAATGCTTCTGCGGAATTACTTTTTTCTTAAGATTCTTAAAAATATTTTTATACTTATTTTAATTATTCGTTTTTGAGTTTTCCGGTCTTTAAAGAATATTTTCAAATAATTTTAAAAATAGGAGTGAAAAAGTAATTCCACTGAAGCATTCATTATTTTTTTCTCTTTCAGATGCAATAAAGTGCATCTGAAAGAGAAAAAAATAATGAATGATTCTGTGGAATTACTTTTTCACTCCTATTTTTAAAAATATTTTTGCCTCTATTTTAATGAATCGTTCGCGAGTTTTCCAGACTATAAAAAATATTTTTAAATACTTTTAAAAATCAGAGGGGAAAAGTAATTTCACAGAAGCATTCAGTATTTTTTGCTCTTTCAAATGCACTTTATTGCATTCAAATTGTAAAAATGTGAGAATTAAAGTCGGAATTCCATAGGATTAACATTACGTCCAGGAAATCAAAATGGCGGGTAGAGGAGACCCTAAACGGCCTATATCTTAATGGATTACAATGTTGTATTCAATGCTGTACAAGAAAAAAAAATCCACCTACACTCACTTTCAGGCAAGTTATGACAACTAGAAGTTAACTTCTCTCACTCAAAACACTATTTAAACGCCGCCGCTTGACTAAATATGGCGGCATATAAACATCGCCTAACATGAAAATGTCTTGACAAATGTAGTCATGTGCCCCAAATACTAAAAGCTACGCTTGTCCAATACTAACCACTGTCCGGTACTCTACCCACCCTTCTACTGTACGATATTTGAAGGATAATTATAAAAATCAATTATTTGTGGGATACATATTCGCAGTATTATAACAAGAGATGTGACTATTAAATAACGTGATTAATGCTGCCACAGAAGAAATATGTATACACCAAACGCCAGCTGTTTAGCGTGATACGCACTCTTTCGAATGCAGTGCCTCTCGATTCTATAAGCAAATCCGAATAGCCGTAGCCTTCATTCGCATTAATTTTTTTTTTTGTTGTTTGTTTGTTTGTTTCTCCTGCAAAATGAAAAGTGAGCAACGAATTGCTGTGAAATTTCACGTGAAACTTTTTAAAAACCATTACTGAAATTTATTAATTTATTGAAAGAAGTGTATAGCAATGAATGCTTATCGTGTGCACGTGTTTTCAAGAGGGTCGAGAAGACGTTGAACACTAGGCCGGGTCACCCTTCCACGTCAAAAACGGATGACATTATAGAAAAAATAGGTAATTTATTTCGATCTGACTGTTGGTTAAGTATTTGTTTGATTATTGAGACTGTAGGAATTGACAAAGAACCAGTTTCCACCAAGACAATGCGCTGGTTCATTCCACATTGTCCCTCAAGATGTTTCTACCCGAGTACAACATTCCATTTGCAGATCATCCGCCTTATTCACCGGATCTTGTGTCATGAGACTTTTATATGTCTCCTAAGGAGAAATCTGCATTCAAAAGAACAAGATTTGAATCGTTGAAGTTGTGAAAGAGAAAGCGTCCTGAAGGAGCTGATAGACCTCCATGCTTTACAGCGTCAGTCTAGTTATTTAATAACCACACCTCAAAAATATCAAAGCTTGTTTATATTTATAAATCGGTGAAAAAAAATTAAAATATATTATTAAAATTGACTTACGTTGTTGAACATTTTTTATTTTTGTATTGTACCAACGGCTCCCGCAGAAAAGCACTGAAACACGAATAATTAAAATACAAACACACACATTTTTTTTGTTGATAATAAAGTAATAAAATTATTTCATGGATAAGATTATCACGAAGAATCTTTTAATGAATTTAATATTAGACATTTAAAAAAAAAAAAGTCTAAGAAACAACAACATCAAAAATGTTTTGCCCAAAAAAAAAAAAAAAAAAAAAAAAAAAAAAAAGACAATGGAAGGAATTGGAGGGGGATACTAAAATGTCTTAAAGATTCCACGAAAAAAAATGACATCAATATAATCAGTTTTAAAAATCTGTTTAAATCTTTTTCAAATTGATATTTTTTTAGTTTTATCATACGAAATAATTACGTCAACCCCGTATATTTAATAAATACTGAATTTTCATTATCAGTTTGACATCAGTCAAATCCAAATTTTAAAAAGTAATTCAATTTTTTAAAAAAATTAAGATTAAAAACACGTGCCGTGTTGAAAACTTACTTCAAATTGATTCACTCAGTCTCTCATCTGTACGTAGTTTCTTTACATCGAAAATCTTATAGATTTATGGGTATTACAGGGAAAAAGTTGCACAGAAATGAAAATTACTATAATCGCACTTTCTTTACAAGGTAAGAAAGTAAAATTATAAAGACTCGATTTTCAAAATAGCATTCGTGTACGGATGGGAACCAGGTATCAAAGTTGAAGTTGGAGTCGATTCACTTCATCGATTATTCTTGCACTCTTCCATGGTACACAACAGATACGGGAATTGCTGTTTAAAGATTTATGGGACATTTTGAAACCCTTTTTTCTCTTGTAAGTCCTATTATCCTTCTTAGAATGTTCTCATAGAATGAGTTTTAAAGAAGGGCAAGAAGATTAAAACCAACTCTCCCAATCCTTACAGGCGGTTGCTATGGGGGAGGGGGGGTTAGTAAATTTATTTCAGAGAACAATACTTAATACTTAATATACTACTCAGAAATATTCAATAATATCATTAAAGCTCAATGTTTTCGAAATTCAAATGCATATTTTACTACCTACATCTCGATGTGTGAACTCAAAGCTTTTGTTTCTTTTATTCAAATTTTCATAAGTAGTTCTACATTTAAATGAATATTTATGTATGGATTAAAATAAAAGGCCAAAAAAATGGAAATAGGGAGGTAAGAAAATGTAAAAATAGTTTTAAAAGACGGAAAATTTAATAGATACTGGAGCATTAGCTAGCTAAAATGATATATATATATATATATATATATATATATATATATATATATTTGAATACCCCAACCATTTCATTCTCTCGTGTTCTTGAAGGTACAGCATTTTTAAAAGTGCACAATGCCAATCAGATATAAATAAATCTTGATTATTACTTCTCTGTGTTGTTCTCTGAGAAAATGTGTGCAAAATGTAAAAAAAACCATATTTATTTATCAATTCCAGATGTGTCAGTACATTTTTTTTAACAATTCTGTGACGTCCTTCCTTCATTAATTAATCTTCCCACCATGTTTCAGTCTAATTAAATAATCAATAAGTACCAGACTCCAACTGAAGGAATATAAAAGCGAGACAAAATACTTTATTAGTCGTTACAAAATAAAAATAATTGGTTTATATATATATATATATATCGAATCCTACTTAATCCGTCAAAAGTTTCTTTTAAAGCTTCAATCCAAAAGATTAATTGAGAGCTTCAATCTTAATTACAAATGTTTTTCAGTATGTCATTATTCTCAACTTCCATTTTCTTTTCAATTCTATTTCAGAAACGTATTACAATCTCTGATTCACAGCAAATCTTATCTTCATCCAATTTGCCTAACCTTCTTTCATTTTGGTTGGAAAGAAATTGCAAATTTATGCAATTCAAATTACCAAAAAATCCCCGAGGCTAGGGAAGCGAAAATCGCGTATAATCCAACGTCACTACTCTTTTTAATATTCAACTACGTGCATGAACAAAAATATGACTTTTTTTTAGTAAAACATTTTTTTTTTTAAAAAAAAATTGGTTGATGTTTCTAAAAGCGGGTTATTGTTGTTTGTTATTGATCATTAAACTACAATAATCTGTTGTGTTTAACATAATTTATAATTTTCATAACTTATTCATTACTTAACCTTAAACTTCTTAATGTTTTCGAATTCTATTGAAAAAAAACTTAATGAGTATTTAATTTCATTTAATTAATTAAAAAAAACTTTACTTGAAAATTGTTATTAAAATTGTATTTCTGATACCGAATCGTTCTTATAGATATGTAAATATAGCTTGAATCATTTTAAATACTGTAATTTATTCAGCATTTTTATTAAGCAATTGTATTGCATTTGTAATTGATAAAATATTGAGAAAAATGAGTTTGAGTTGAATATAGGAAATAAGATTGATTTTAGGTTGAGTTGAATATAGGAGGCTCTTAAATAAAAGGTACTTTTGAACAAAATAAATAATTGAAGGAAATATCTGTTGTGCTGTTTTGAGTTCCCTTTCATTTCTTTGTTCGAACCCTTTTCTCTACAGGATCGTTCCGGAATTCTAACATTTATAACAATACACCCCACGTTTTGCAGAATGTCTATTCCCTGAGCCTTATACCTTTTAACAGACAGGTATTCCGTCTAACTGGAAAGTCTTGACCTTTGAGCACCGATAGTTCTGCATGAATGAATTCAGTTCCACGTAACGAATGTCTTTCTGTCAAAAAGAGGCGTTTCAAGAGATGACCTGTGCAGGGCAAAAGCGTAGACACGCAAATAGGAAAGTCGGAACCAAAAAGAGATGACTCATACTTTTAATAAATCTGAGGCTAGTACTTTTAAACATTTCTTTAGGAATAAATGCTTTTTCACTAAACAAAACGTATGGGGGAATATCTAAGCTACAAAATTAAAATAATATTATATTTAACTCTCAACTAATTAATTAATAACTAACTGAACTTATTAATAACTAATTCTATCTAAATTATTTTATTTAATTAATTTTTTTTTTCTTTTTTTTCTCTCTCCGAGGAACGAGAATATATTTGCTTCACTTACTTGAAATCTTTCAGGAAGGGTGAATGGCTTAACAAATACATGGAAATACCAATTCTTGAAGCAGGTCACAATACAGAATTAAAAAAATGTCGGTTCTCTCTGTAACAAGAAAGAGAAATTGATAGATAGTAAAAAATAAGGATTGCAATTCGGACAAAATTACTTTGGATGAAAAGTTGTATTCTTAAGGATTTGATTTCATGTGAAAGAGGAACATATCTTTAAGAATTTACTTGAGGAGGAATGAGTTGGTTAATCCATTTGCTTAGTTATTTATATTAGGAAGTTGGTCTTCTAATCAGGTATCCCTTACATTTCTATCGGTATTTTTGCAAAAATCGTAATTTGTGACATCGATTGCCTTCGATATTTCTAAATCCTGTTTTTTAATGTTAAGCTATGGTTTCCTAAGTCGTTAACTGGTATCCGTAATATTGCAATGAATGAACTTTCTATAACGTAAAGCAGTTGACGCGGTTTCCTAAAGAGTGTTGAATGCGAATTAATCAACGGGTAAGCTATAGTTTCCAAGGAAAGACTTGACCATAAAGATTAACGACGTCATCCTCATTCAAATCTGCGGCCACAAGATAAAGCCCCACTTTCTTAGGAAACTACAGCTTAAGTCCCAACAGGTGAAGCTCGAATGAAAATTAATGCCTCTTATACCATAACTGTTTTTTTTTTTTGTAACTTGATTTCTATCATTCTTGTCATATTTGTATGCACCCTCTGTGTAATACAATTCCATTGGTGAGCTGATAAATGAGAAAAGATTGCGACCCACGTGGAAATTCATTTGAAGCAGCGTGGCGTCATTGCACCCGATCTTGCGACTTCTATCTCGCCCGAAATATGAAACAACACCTTTTGGCACATCATTTTCATTCTGAAGAGGAGGTAAAAGCTTCCATCAAAGCCCAGTGTCGATCACCTGAGGTCTTCTCCAACGGGTTTGTCCGTCTACTCCCGCGTTGACACGAGTGGGTGCAAGTGGGAAATAGGTAAGAAAACTGAATAATACATTATATAGAGGATACAAGATGAAGCTTTCAAGTACAACAAGAATTTAAAAAAAATCGGATAGGAAAAAAAAAATGACCATTTTCAATCAAGCATCGTATAGTAGATTTTTTTCCTTTTAGAAAAATATTTCAATTCAAGAATTATGTACGCGGTCTTTGTGATTCATGCGCCCAAAAACTCGAGATCGGTATCAGGTAACCAAATAGGTTTTATTGTCTTAATGTTACTTGAAAGTTCATCTAACTCGAGCTTGAATGTTAAATGGTTTAATTATTACATTAACAACACCGATACCTTAAATTTGGCACAGTATATTCAACAAATATTTAGTGCCCTACATTCGACTCAATCTACCGACCGAATTGAAAATGCATATTATCTTTTCAAATTATTTATTTATTTTATTACTTATTTAATATTATTATTTTGCCAAAAAAAAGATATTCGAAAGATATTTACATTTAGTAACACTTCCTCAACGCAATTGATTTTTTTGTTTCACCCAAATTGAAGTACAAATCTCAAAGGATGAAATACCAATCACTATTTCAAAGCTGTCAAATTTTCGAGAAGAAACACTCAAAACTTTCGTTTCTTCTTACTTTTTATTTAATTTTTCACTTCAAACTTTGAGAGATAAGTTATCTACGTGACTCACATCACACTGTCACTTTTAAACAATAGCACATCCGCATAATTTAAATGGCAACTGTTTTTCGCTTATCAGTCTTCTTGAGGACGAGAAAAAAGAAGGTATCGAAATAACATATAAACGAAAATACGTAACAAAATAGTTTAAGTACTGAATCTGTTTTGAGTTCGAGTACTGTATGCTTTTCGATGATTCGTCAGCGCTTAATAGCTACAACCATCGCATTTTCTTCTGCCGCTTTCCGTAGCTCAAAGATATCATTTATACTTACTTTAAATTTTGTTTTCTGCTTAACAACAGAATCAGTTTCTTCGAATCTAATTTTTTCTAGAAGGATTCTAGAAGAATTCAAGTGGATCCCTGATTAAATCTTGAACGATTCAAGTGAAATCCGTATATAACTTTAGCATTGTTAAATTACCTTTATTTGTATTTCAACAAAAGTTTAAGAAATCAATGCAAAAATATAAAGAGCATTAAACAGGAATTTCGAGGGGGACATTCAATTTAATTTTTTTTTCTCTCATACTGAAAAAAAAAAAGTCGTTATGTCTAATTTTTTTCCCGCGCTTCCTAAGACATAAATAGTTGGATTTAATTTAGTGTAATTATTAACGCACGTTTGTTTTTATTGAGCCATATACCATTTACTATTGATTGATATATGGCTATGATAAAAATTTAACTAGACACACAAAATTTAAAAAAAAAATTAATTTTTAAAAAGTTAAAATTTTTAAATTTTTGAATCAAATTTATGTATTTAATACAGAAGATTCAAGAAAGTACAACTAAATATGACTTTACAGTGGAAAGAACTAGAAGTTGCCGTTACATTTCTAGAATTTGGTATTTTTCCTACTGCAGATATCCTAGAATGGCCGTGCAATAAAACTAATTTCTTAAAATTTATATGCGTTTCTTAAATTTTGATAAAATAAAAATAAGGCTCTTTAAACAATGGCTTCGTGATAATTAGCAAAATGTGTGTTTCATGATAGTAAAATAATTCTTTTTTTTTTTTAATTTTTACTTCTTTATTTTTAACAAAATTTAACTATTTTTGTTAAAAACTATGCTAATTATGTAATAATGTTAATGCTTTGATTTCTTAATTTATAAATGAGATTTTTATATTAAAAAAAAAAGGACAAAGAGCAAAAGTAAATACTAATTGCACCGGCAGTTGTGTCTTTTGGCTCCAAAAAAGTCGCCAAAAAATATGCCAAGAAATTCTCAAACAAATGGTCAAAAAAATTGATTCTCAATGGTAAAAAAAAAATTGATTTTAACAGAATGATTTTGAAGCCATTAAATAGTTCTTTACTGCTCAAACAAATGTATCATTGAATAGTTTAGAAAATATTTTGTAAGGGATTGTTATAAGAATAAAGGACTAATTTAATACAAATATGAAGACGCATAAAGATCCGTTGAGCTCGATAATTGTTGTAATTCTATAGTAAAACCATCCTCCTTATTCTAAAAATCAGTCTTCGTATGATTCAAAATGTTCACTGCTTCTTACAGACTTATAATTATTGAATAATTTCTCGATCACACGAAAACTCAAAACGTCAGTTGGAAGAGCACATTGTTTTATTTTACAAAAGTTTCAGTAAAACAGAAGTATTTGGGACTGGCCTTCAAAATGGACGCTATTTTGTCTATCGATTGTTTTCTCTTCAGCCCTATATAACCCTCTGAAGTTACATAAATATATATTCGATGAAGCGCCCAGGAACGTCACCTGTCGTGACAACTGATCACAAAACCTTTCTATCATTTGAGTTTGTTTATGCTATGATATTACATCCACTTTTTAAAACGTTTTTCTGAATTTCACTTGGAGTGTGTGAGTGTCATCAAATTTTCGATCGTTAATTTAACCAACTTCCCATTAGGCTAAAGCTCTGGAACTTTGGAAATCTTTTTCATTCGCCTAACAATGCAATATTTAGACATTTGCGACAAGTTTTAACTAATATTTCAATAATTTTTTAGAAACGTAATTTGTGTAGTAATCTGGCGTTATCTATGGGAGATATATTGAATTTCGCAGAGAGAGAGTGATCTTAAAGACGAGAGAGATATGAGGTTATTTACAAAGTCTGAACTAATATTTAAATAATTTTTAATAAACTTTGCCACCATATAAAAACGTTGTTTTTAAAAACGTTGGTTTTTATCTTGAATTTTATTTATTAAAACATTTTTATGTATTTCACTTGGTGTGTGTGTGTATCAGTGTGTCATCAAATTTTTGATCATTAATTTAACCAACTTTCCATCAAGCTGGAGCTCTGAAACTTTGGTAATCGTTCTTACTCGCCTAACAATGCAATATTTAGACATTTGACAAGTTTTAACCAATATTTCAATATTTTTTATAATAATGCAGTTTAGCCCAACAACTTGGCACGATTTCAAAAATTGCCAAACTTGTCGATTTTTTTGGCTGAACAATATTTAGATATTTGCCAATGTAATATTTAGACATTTGCGACAAGCTTTAACTAATTTTTCAATAATTTTTTTTAATAAACTTTGCCACCATATAAACTAACTTTGCCACCACGTTGGTTTTTATCTCGAATTGTTTACTCTCTATTCAACATAATAATCTATGAGGGTTTTAGCATTGCCTTATTTATTTGTTTTTGGTTTTACCAATCATTTTTATTTACGTTATTCATATTTTCGCTACGCATCTCAATGCATACATACTAGGGGCATCCAAAAAGTATTAAGTTACACTCGAGCAATATATGTCAAAAAACACTTTATTGAGAAGTACGCTACAATGTACTATGACATACATACAGCACACCATTTCTCTACATAATCTCTCTGTCGCTGCAGACATTTGTTGAAACGTTGCACCAATCGTCCGTGCACATATTGGGCACCGCGATAGCAACTGTCGTTTAGCCAGGCTCCTTGTGATGGTACGGACTGTCACAGAGGCTCGTAGTGAAGTGCTGCCTGTGTATAGATGGTGGACAATGAAAAAGTCGGAGCTATGCGTGGGCGTCGTATGATGTGACGGTCTTCTCGACTATTGGTCTGTCGGTGGCGTCTTGAGCCTTGTCACCTTGTAACGGACCTCTCTCTTGTCCACTGGTCCCAACACAGTAAAGTCAGCCTAGGTGGCGAGATACTCGCCGAGCTGATCACCCGATTTCCATCCCCTCTCGAACTCTGACAGCTGCTCATTGTCTCTGATGGCGGAGTAATGGCATTTCTAGTTAAAAAGTGTCCCTCTGCAACAAATTAAATACATGCAAACAAGCTCTGCTTACCTGTTTTATAATCCAAGGAGTACGAAGTTGAACGCCCTCTGGGGGCATTACATAAAGTGCAATCACGCAGCATCTCTAATCATTTACATATCTGCCTGACACATACCTTCATGCCAAGTTTCGTAACAAACCCATTATTATTGGCGCGCAAATTGTTATGGCAATGAGTGTATAAAAAAATCAATATTTTGATCGACGCGCTCCCAACATATCCAAGAGACGTTATTTTTACCGAAGAATATTAAATTACACGCAACGGAGGATTGTTTCTACAATTTGATTCTGAGCCCGAAGATAATCGTGCGTTAATTTTCAGTGCGAAAAAAAAAATTGCAATTATTAGCGCAAAGCGAAAACTGGTATACCGATGAGATTTTGAAAACTGTTCCCTTACTTTTTTTACCAGTTATATGCGATACATGGATTCAAGGACCTACTGTTGAATTATAATTTGTGTTGTAAAAAATATTGTTTAGAAATGGATTCTATCCTATTCTCTTAAACCTATACCTATTTTATTTTATTACAATTTTAAGGCAGAATTCTAAATACAAAAACAAGAAAAAATTCAAAAGACATGACTTCTAAAAATTATTATATGTATTCCCTGGTGATAAATAAACAAGCAATCAATTGTAGGTTATAAATTGCTTAGACGATAAATTGCTGTGGCAGTAAATTGCTGGTGATCCATTGATAACAATCAATTTTCGTAGATAAGGATGTCTAGCGTCTGATGTGTTCACCTTTGTTGGTTTTCCTTGTCTGTCCACATCGGTTACGTCTGTGTGACCATCTTCAAACTGCTGACACCATTTCACAACGGCGGTACACAACTACGCATGCGGCCCAGACTCTGCCGATATTACACGCTGAATCTCCGAACGCGTGAAACGTTTTGCCCGCAAAAATCGTACAGCACCGCGTTCTTCAATTTCGGAGTAAGTATCCACTAGAAATGCCATTTTTTTCCTCCAACTACGCGGCAACTATTGCCACTATCCGAATGAAACTGCCATTGTCGGTAGCCGTGGAACTCAATTATCGTCCGCGTAAGCTTCTCTCTTGTTTTGCAAAGCTGTCATTTAGAGGGGAACAAATCTAACTTACTTTTTTAACACAAGCTGTAATTATTTGTTAATTGATCATTTTTAAGGGCGTCTATTTCTGCCCCGAAACACGTTCCACAACACATACCCAAACATTTCTCGTAATTTTGAACCCCTGTCAGATGTCGAGGTCACAATCGGATTTGGCATCCAACTTCTCACAACTACGTTCCACCAACGTCAAGACTTTGGGCCCGTTGCTTCCTTTTAAATTTTATCTCATCACGTTAGGTTTGAAATTTACATTTAGACTCTGCATAAAATATCATCATCAATATCCATTCTAAGAACTTATATTAAAAGCCCTCCTCAAAACTAGTGGGATTTAAAATGAACTACGTTTTTTTTAAAAAAAATATTATATGAAAATGACGCTGAAGGATATAATATATAATCGAGATATGGAGGCATTTCCTGTATTTAAGAAAATAACCCCATGATTTATACACTTTCGATCTTCGAAGGAAATAATATAGAAGAACTTCGCGTTTACATTCTACAAGAGAGAGAATTATTTTTAAGTATTGACAAATGTCGGTGATAGGTGAACACGTGCGGCACTCGTTATTAATAAATAAGTTATCTTGCTGCTACGTCTCAGAAATTGAAACAAATTCTGAATAACTAAATTGATCGATTGTATGTTTTATTAATATTTCTCTTAGGAGTAACGCTACAGGTGTTGGCGACGGATCTTATAATTTTGAGTCTCGGTCATCTTCCAAGGGCGACACCCGATCTGATACCCCTTTTTCTTAACTTCCACACCATCTCAACAAGAGGACATGGAGCCTCGATAAATTTAGCATACATAAGCCTCGCTTCTCGACCAGTTTTCAGTGGCCTACATGTCAGTCTACATGTTAGCAACCATGACAACTCGGCTCCTGAATAACCAAAACCAAAAAGTAGTCATTCCTTAATTGAGAACAATTACGTATAAAATACTCTTGTTTAAATTTTGTTTGGCATCTGAGAATAGAATAGTATTCTTCAAGAAATCAATGTAACAAATAATTATAATTGCATTTTTATATTTTCTCACACTGAAGTTATATTTCCACTGAAAAGGCATTAAATAAATAATAAGTTACTAAAGGACATGTAATAATTCAATAAATGGTATATAATTAGATTAGTTTTCATTAACGTCGCACTAGAAGCAACACGAGAGCTATTGGCGGGGACTCTGTAATTTTGAACCTCGGTCAAGTGATGAGGACGACACATGAAAGGCACCCCCCACTCCTAACTTCCACACCACGGAGGATTTCGGGCCCCGACAGATTTAATGTGCATCAGCATCGGCTACACGACGGGTCTTTAGCGGCCAAGGATCGAACACGCGACTGAACGAAAACCGAAACCATGAATCTGAAACCATGACCACTAGGCTACCGAGGCCACAAATGGTTATATTATAAGTAGATTTAACAAATTAATTACATCGATCATCGGGGAGAAAGAAACTGTTCAAATGTTTCTACTCCTCAGGGGTTTGCCTTCTTTCGGCAAGCACGGGCATCACGACCCCGACACAACGTGGTGATCTTTTTCTTTCCAATAAAGTTTATTGTTTTTGGAAAATACGCCCCTCCCCAGGATACCCTAGTAATAATTCTTTATTTTCGCCCTTTCTTGTGGATATTTCTTTTATTTTCCATTTTTTCAAACTTCCAGACCACAATTACATCTTGTTGGAGTCGTGTGGCCACACCTCACTCTTGCGCATTAAACTCAACCATCCCTAATTCAAATATCTCTCGCTTCTTTCCACACTTTGTGACTTACAACTCAACAAAAAGAACCTGTGAAAAACACTTAACACGAACCATTTAACATAAAAATTTGGCTAACTCAAAATAACACTACGAATCCGACATAATACAATGAAATTACACATAATTTCCTTTTAACATGAAACAAAAAAAAAATCACTTAATACGAAAAGATTTCACTTCTCGAACTCAGTTCTTGATTAATTTTTTTCGACAACAAACAATGCTTGTGATTGTGACTAAGTTATAACTTGTTTTGGGTTTGGCAGAGGTACCGCCATTGTCGACGCATTTCAGTGTACTGATCAGTTCATTTTCAAAGTCAGTGGTGGGTGTGTCAAAGTCGGCAAAGTGAACGTCAAAATTGGTGAATTTCGCGTTTTTTTGTTTTTAAAATGAATAAAATTTCTTAAGTGAACAATGAAACAAAATATAGGAACGAAAACAATTTGCTATTTTGCTTAAAATAAAGGATCTCCTTAAGATGGTTGATGAAAAATGGAGGCGGTATAAGGGAATCAGTAAAGAATTATCATTGCCTCTCTAGTCGCAGGAAGTCTCATTAGAAAAATCAAGAGCATTCTACAATAAATTAAGAGAAATTATATTTTACTGACTTAAATGTATTTGTACGAAATACAATTTTAAAAACCGTCCTGCAGTTACAACACAATGCTGGTGCAAACTTATTAGCGATCAAAACATACCGATCTTGCAACCTTACACTTCTGTGTCAAATATAGTAGACTTGCTGTAGACAGAATGGCTGCTTAGAGTGATCTGCACGTCGCATTTCCTACTAATGCACACCATCGCTCTTCAGTAGATTTGCTGGTTTGTTGTACATTGTGTATTGTAATGTAGACTATAGATAACCCCCATCAGAGACTTTTGCATTGAACTCCCGTTTTTGTATCTCAACTTCCTATTCAAAGTCATAATAATAAGTTTACCACTCCAAAGAAATAAATGAGCCAAATCTGGGGTCACAGGCTTTTGTCAACTACATTCATGAACACCTGACTCCGTTATATAGGTGTGGTAGGGTTGCTTTCTCTTTGTGAGGTGTTGTGACCCCTGACATTGATATATATGGGAATTTAGGGCCTAGCCGTTTGACGTCTGACATCTGCATGCACATGGGTTAAACTAGATAATGGCCGATAAGAGCGAATGGTTGGGGGGGAGGACAAAACCGGAGGTTGTCTGTGATTGGATTGTCCTATCAAAAATAAAAATAATTCGAAAGGGGGGGGATGAGACAGCCCTACCCGAGAGGAGCAGAGAAAAATAAAAAGGGGAGAGAGGCGATCATCAAGAAGGGAACAAGAGAGAATACGATTTAGGAATTTCCTGCTTTTGCGATTTTGGGACTAAAATCGATGTGGATATATTCCTATTTTTGATACTTTTTTTAAGCTATTATTGCTTGTGACTTTGTGTTAAGATAAACAAGGCGAAAATGCCTTCTAACTAGAATATAACTCATACAATTGTACAATAAAGAAGTATTTTTACTTCAGCTGTGTGAACTCTCACTCTACCGATTCATTCCAAAATTTCTGGGGTCACGACATTACTTTAGACTCTCTAGTTAGTTGTACATTGTGTATCACTCGCTCACTCAAGACAGACCTCGTGCTTTTTAAAATGAGCCCAACTTTGTAATCGTCTCTGTACAAGAATATAGAAGAAACAATGTGACAACAGTTTAGTCAGTGTACTGCGATATTCCAATAGGAAAGGGAAATGATACGATAAGGCTCACGGTAATATGTTCTTTGGTATTTTTAAGAACAATAAAAGTTAAAATTTGTGTTCAGATAACGCATGCAGCCCTTGGGTTGACCAGACCAGCTCTACATCGCCGTTGATAATTACAAATAAATGCCCCTACCTACAAAATTAATTTACTTACTTCCGAGGCAAAATTTTAGCGGAAATCGAATTAATAAAATTGGAATACATCGATAATATTGGAGAGCTTTATTTTTTTCCACATGCATCGTTTAACACGGAATTCTTTTAACCCACACACGCACAAAATTTGGTCTTCTCAGTTCGTATTAAACATTTTAGATCAATAACGTTCAGAGAAAAAGATCTAATAGAACTTGAGAGTGCAGGGCTCTTAGGCGTCTGTCAAACAGTGATTGTGAGCGTTTATTACAGTTTAGTTTTTATTAACGTCGCACTAGAAGCAACACGAGGGCTATTGGCGCCGGACCTAGTAATTTTGAATCACGGTCAAGTGACGAAGATGACACCTGAGCTGGTACCCCCTCTCCTAACATCCACACCACGCCACGGGAGGATTTGGGGGCCCGAACAGATTTAACGTGCATCAACCCCGGCTACACGGCGGGTCTTTGGCGGCCAAGGATCGAACCCGCGACTGAACGAAAACCTCCGGTCGCTAGTCCGCGACCTTGACCACTAGGCTACCGCGGGCCCAGCGTTTATTACAGACACACAGAGAAGCAGCATGAGAGCTATTGATGAAGGGCTTCTCAGTTTTTAGTCTCGATCAAATGACGAGGATGACATCTGAGCTTGCACATCCCGCTCCAAACTTCCACACCCCACCAGTGGGAGAACTCGGAACCTCAACCTGATTTAGCATGCATCAGCCCACTTTTCGGCGGACCTTTAGTGGCATCATAGCTCGAACCCAAGAATCGATGAAAACAACCTCGTCCGCGAGCGTGCGACCATGACCAGATCAGTCAGAGGAAACTAATTAGTTTTATGAATTTTGATTCCTGAATCCGAGTCATTTTAAATTTGAAAAAGCCATAAAAACACTATCTGGAATTGTGTCAATAGCAGGTGCTACGATAACCAACGGGCTCAAAGTTATGACAAGTGCTTCCTTAAGAAAAGCTTTGTTGATCCGCAAAAAATTGCATTCGTTTCATTTTATCTATCGAACAAAAGAAGCCGCTCAGATCATCGTGAAACCGGTTGACAGCTAAACACGATAAAAGGCGACGCACACAATACTAAAAAACTTTATCAGGATTGTTTTATTTTCGTCCGTTTAGAGAAATAAAGCCTTATCGCTCTTTCTTAGTTCGGTGATAATTTCTAAGAAATTCGCTTCATAGAGCTCTTTATTTCCAATGATTCACAATGAGATGAATTGGGGTCTGAAAAGAGAGTTATCTCTCCACAGGATTTACCTTGTCCGGAAGAAATACGACTGGAATGAATTTGGGGCTCAATACATCATTTCGAAAAATCGATGGGAAGAGTTTGCACAATGTTTAATTTTGTTCTAAGACAATTTATGCGTTACTTTGTCTGTTTGAAGCTAACTATTCGATTCGAAATTAACTTACATAAAAATGAATTATTCGGTGGTTTTTTTTTTCCTTTTGGAATGAAGAATTTTAAGAAACTGCGGAAATTATGTTGATAAATTTCTCTATGGTTTTTTTCAATAGTCGGTTATTCGCAGTTTTCTATTCTCTAGCCTAAGGGACTTTTTATCGTTCGAAATTCCAACGCTTTGTAAACCAAATGAAACGTTATTAGGCAAATTAAATGAAGATGAAAAGTGCAATGAGCGTTAAATTAAATTCTAGCATCGGGAACATTGAAAATGGCGCACCAAGAAGGAAGCTTTGGATTGAAATGAAATTTAATACACATAATGATATAAGTGAGAGATTCACATGATCCTAAAATCAAGATAATTAAACAAATACGATGAATTAGGCAAATACAATGAGAAGTATTTGTCTAATTCTTCTTCAACAGCGTGCCAGACCGTCACCAGCATTCTGCAATACATGCCACAACACGATCCAGCATCGAGTTGATCAGACCTCGGATGTTGCTTTGAGGCAAATGGACCCATAAACCTTGAACAGCCACCCCCGAATCATGAACAGAGTGACACATCGGTATCTGACGTTTCAACTGGTTTCACAAATGCTCTATGAGGGAAAAGTCCAGGGAGAGGGCCAGTCATGGAAGTCTGAACACTACATAGAAAGTCGTCTGCTACTCGTACAGGCGAACATTATCTTTTAAAACATTTGCCCCTAAATAATTATTTAGGAAAGGTCCCTCGTGGAGTCAACAACATAACAATGTCTCGTTAAGGTACCACGTACCACAACTAGAGTGGACCTGCTATCATAGGGTATGCTCCCCTCCCCAGAACATTACGCCTGCTGTGCGAGCAGTATATTGCGTGACAACCTGGGAGGTATTGTACCGTTCGCCAGGGAGCCTCCACACCGGTACGCGGTTATCATCTGTACCCAAAATGAGCCAGGATTCATCATAAAACACCTCGTTTTGCCAATCTGTGACATTCAACGCGTCCCTCTGGCTTGGCACCACTGTCTGTAATCCAAGACGCCTGTAGACGGAATCGCGACGCTTTGGTGTTAAAGGCAATACACGAAAAGGGCGCTTGCATTGCAGATTAGCTTCCACAAGGTGTCTGAAATAGTTTGTGGAACAACAGGTAATCCTACATCTGATGGTATCGGGGAACGAGTCGAGGTGGGATCCACGGACACTTGCTACACAATCCTTCGATTCCCTCACCTCGTGGTTTTCCTGATCGTTCCAGACCCGTATCTCCGAATGTAGGTACCTTCTTGTGTCCATTGCTCCCAATATGCTCTGAAGGCACACTCCGAATGATCGACTTGGCGAGCAACACGATGCGTGTTCCAGCCTGAGGTATTCATGCCCCTCTCAAACTCGCTTAACTGTGTAAAATGTCTTTCTTACACGTCTACTTGGCACTCTTCGCTTACTCCTAGAGACGGAATGTGATCATTACTCTTATGAATCTTCCACTATGCGCCGGTTTATACTGTTAAGACTCACTTCCAGACTGCAGCGCCATTGTAGGGTGTGTGGTTATGCGCAAAGGCACCAAACTTGGATCATTTTCATATCGGACATCATTCAACTACTTTTCGAAGTTTCACGATTGTTGTTCGCTTTCTTATTGGTGCACTATTTTCAATTTTCCCGAGTGTATGAGAGAAACAGAAAAGTATGGATTATCGAAGGGGGAGTCAGATGATAATGAAAAGCTGATAGATGATTGCAAGCTAATTGGAGCCAATGGTTGTAGATAATCGTTAGTAGTAAAATGAATTAGATGTGAAATCTGGCTATGGAATAATAGGAGTCTATTTTGCCATATTCAAGACGTATCTCAATCTATGTGAGTGAGTTGGTAAGTTAAGCATGAAGCTAGGATTAAAATGAGTTAAGACAGAATCGAGAAAGAGTCACTTTACGTATTTTAGGACAGTTAATGAACTGTGATGTCCTTTTTCTGACATATTTTCAATTCGATTTGTAATCTTACTGACTATTAATTAAATTTTGTATGACATCTGTTAAGTTAAATAGTGAAGGTCAGCTGCGTCTTTTAAGAAAATTTACTCGCACGTTTTCTTCCCCTTATCCAAAGGGCAGTTCACCAACAGGTGCTTAAAGAAACATAGAACGGTTCTCCGGAATGAAAGCCCATTTCTATACATCCTTCCAAACAACATTTATTTAAACCAACAAATTTAAGAAGAGGTATATGCATATAAATCAACAAACACAAACTGAAATAGGTAATATTACCAATTTAACAATATTTTTGCTAAACAATCTAATTTACAACAATTCAATAGTTATGTAAGTAAGGAAGTTAAGACTTAATTGGAGAAAGAATAATTCAAAAAGAAAAAAAAAACTTACACTAGTATTAAACTAAGCTATTAACTAATAACTAACTAAGTTTAGCCTTTCTCTTTCTTTTTATAATCTAAACTATCTTAATATAACTTATAACTAACCAAAAGTAAGAAATAAATTTTATCCATCATAATTAAAGGACAACAAAACATCAGACAAAAACATCAGACATCAGACAAAATCAGACAGAGTTAAGGATCTAGTTAACAACAAGATAATTTGGAATTGGATCAAGAAATAGGAATGAATTCTTTACTTTTGAATTAGGAATTTAAATTAGTTTTATGTGAGATTATTATTATTTTTATTATATATATATATATATATATATATATATATATATATATATATTGTAACGTCGTGATCCCTGAATGCGTAGAATGAAGTGGTAAACAAGGGATCACACAGCTTAAGAGGCGATAATTCTTTATTTAACAAACAAAGTTAAGATTAACTTATGTTTAATCGTTTCCGCCTGGATTCTTTTTACAACACTGATAACACATCTAATTACACAGCACCGAGGCAAATCGCATATATCTAAACGGCACAAGTCCTAACATATATAGTTGAAATAATTCGATATAAAAACCAACGCTTTTAAAAACAACGTTTTTATATGGTGGCAAAGTTTATTAGAGAAAATTATTGAAATATTAGTTAAAACTGTTAGTTATTTTTAACTTTAAAATTTACTTAAAAAGAGACATTTGTGAGAGTATTAAAAAATTCATAATACTCATAAAATCAAAACATGCATTTGAAAGTTGGTAAGTCATTCTATTAAAAAAATAATGGGAACCAGAATTCAGAAAAAATTATTGGAAACTTTCTTTCTTGCGAATGATTACTGACTAAAAGTCAGCAACCCTTACTATCTCGGAGATAGTAAAGGGGAGATAGTATATCCCCTTTGTGAGTACAAAAGGTTTACGATACCACATGCTGCGTGGGGAGTGCCCGGTGCTCCCAGAGGGGGAAAGAAATTGTTTCCTCAATCCTAAAAGCGCCGAGAGGAAAGAATATTTTGACTTATTAAAATTATTGAAATATTAGTTAAAACTTGCCGCAAACGTCTAAATATTGCATTGTTAGGCGAGTACGAACGATTCCCAAAATTTCAAAGCTCTAGCTTGATGGGAAGTTGGTTAAATTAACGATCGAAAATTTGATGACACACACACACACACCAAGTGAAATACAGAAAAACGTTGTAAAAACACCAATATCTCAGTGAGAAGACAATCGCCTCCAACTTAAAGCAGTTACGCTTTCTCGCCCCTTAGCAGGAATCCTCATCCTCTTTTCTTCTTCACCCTTTTTAAGACCTCGGGTTGGTCTGTCCCCCCGTCTTCTTTTTGAGTTATTTTCCTTTTTTCAAAGAACAACCCAATCAAAGAGAAACTCCGCTTTGTCCCCTGCAACACTATTCGATCAGGTCGGACAATGTCCGTCTACCCCACGTGCAAGTCGGTGTTGGCCGTCACACAGCTAGGCCATAAATTCCCATTATAAACATGACATGGATCAACAATACCTCACAAAGAGGATTCAACTTTGCCGCACCTGATTTTGTTCTTTATTGCTTTTAAGCTATATATTTTCAATGAATGGGAAGCTGGGAAACGAACGGGATTCAAAACTAGTCTGTGGAGGGGTTATTTATAGCCTACGCTACAATATATATATATATATATATATATATATATATATATATATATATAAAATTGCTAAAATAATTACTTACACATTTCATTTCCTTTAATTATACTAAAATCAAATAAAAGATTTAAGCAAACTATATTATAATTTCTTAATTTACTGTAATATAATAACATAAAAGCAAAAACCAAATGACCATTTATCATTTCTTTCATTTTCTATACATTTTAACATAGAAGTATACAAAAAAAATATTTATATACTCATTAATATGCTATAATTAAGAAAAACTTAGTTAACTAACACAAATTAATACTTTGTATGAAATCCTTGAGTTTGTCTGCTTCAATTCAATCGATTCCACAAACTCTTTTGCAACGGTTGGGTCCATGTAATTCCATTATTTAATGAGAACTTCTTTTAAAGCTTTTCTTACTAGTAATGTTTTTTTCTTTCGAGTTTGTGCATCCATTGATATCCCTAAATTTTCTGTTGGATTCAGGTCTGGAGATTGTGAATGAATTACCAGTCACCTTCGAGCATTGTAAAGTAACTATGCCCTGGGGACCACAGCAGTATGCTTTGGGCCGCTATTTTGCTGAAAGTGAAACGTTTTCTCTAAACCTAATGCCTTAGCATTGCTTTATAATTATACTGCAACATATCAATATATGTTTGAGCTATAATGCCAACCCCCTTACACGAAATTTCTTACTTCATTAGAAGCCATATGCCCCCAAACTATAACCATCCTTGAGAGTTGGGAGTATGTGTTTTAAATATAAAGCAATTTTATTTAACATCAAATTTTTCGAATGACTGGAGCAGAGAAAATTTGAAATTACTCTCCTCAGAGAAAAAAAACATTGTTTTCAGAAATTCTATTGGTTTTTTTCAGTAGGTGAAAGTGAATTCTAGGCTTCTCTTTTATCCCGTTCATTTCACTTATGAATAACTTTTTCCTTCCTTTTAAGCCTGTATCAACATTTCATATTTTTTTGAACTGTTACTCTGATATTAAATGTTGTAAGCTCTTCAGCAACTTTTTTAGTTGAACTCTTAGAAATTTTACATGTATTTGAACCACACTTCTTTTCATCCTCATCGCTAATTTGCTATGGACATCATGTTCTGTGTTTATTTTCTATGCATACAAATTCTTCATACTTTCTCACTTTGTATCGAACTATTGTACATTGTAATTTAATCGCTTTTCCAATTTCTCGATACGTTTTTCTATATTTAAGAAGCTCAATGATACGATTTCACATGTCTAGAGATACCTCTCTAGTCTTAGGTGCCATTGGCACTCATTTAAAAATCAACGTAGATAAAATGACAGACTTCAAAAATTATCCGAAGTTAATTACTATTTACAGCTTCTTTGTAACTAATCCTTTCAACCATCAATTCTATAAGCGCAGTAGGTATCTTGGTGAAGAAGTATACATACTTCTTTTTTTTTTTTTTTTTTTTCAAGAAGCTTCTAAACTCTTCTGGTTAAAGCGTATTATTTAACTTCTTCAAAATGTTTTGGTGTTCGTAAATCGTAAGGTTCGTTCGGTGTTCACCTAAATCGTAAGAGAAATATCAATGTATTTCTATAATATATATTAAAATTATCTTTGTCAAAAATGTTATTTCATTTAAAAATACTAGAAAGTTCAAACAGTTGTTTGTATATAAGATACAGAAAGTAAATAAAAACACATTACACGCACACAAGCCGAAAGAGTACAATAAATCATTCTGTCAATGCACAACCGGAGCATCCTGCGGAAAGGGAACCCAGCGAAGCCATTTCGGCGGCTGGTGGTTTTCTGACCCCGAGGAGGTGGAGAGAGAGTTGATTAGTGACCTTGAGTGCGGCAGCGTTGTTTCGAACCCTGGTCCAGTGGTTCCGAAGGAAAGTTGATCAATCGCTTTTTTACATGCTCTTACCAACCAGGCTGAAAAGACATCTCATCTGGCTGGTTATAAGGCTTTTTTTCTAACGTTGTTGTAGAAGAGAGTCGCCGCATACTCCTCCTCCAATATCATCGTGATGATACGAAGATAATCATTGGTTTGTTCAGAAGGTCGCTTCTTTGATTATGTCAGCCATTAGTGCAATTGATATACATCCCCTCCCCGTAGAGTTGAGTTTTGCTTGGGTCAGTTTCCATTTTGAGTCATCGGCTGTCTCGTGTTGAGTGGCGGGTCTCGTCGACACGTGCGCCAGAGCCGGAATATCACTAGTCGGGATTTTATGTGTACAGAGGCAAGTGTTTTGCGTTGGGGGCATTTGCAATCACTAGAGATAGGCTGTGCTGTCATCTAGTGATCAAATCCTGAGTCACCACTTCGGCGGTCAGTGGTTTTCCGACCCCGAGGAGGGGGAGAGAATTGATGACTTTGATGCGGCAGCATTGTTTCGAACCTTGGATCAATGGGTCCGAAGTTGACGGTCCTATCAACCAGGCTGAAAAGACATCTCTTCTGGCTGGTTAAGTAAAGCATTTTAACTTCTAATGTTCTTGTAGAAGAGAGTCGCCGCACCATAAATCGAATGTGGTTAGATTTAAAACCCATTTTTAATTCGTTATAAAGATGCTCGCCGCAATGGGAAATCAATTTTTGTAATTTTAAGTTTTATCAGTTTAATTTTTATATTCTGAATTTTTATCAGTTTATTATTATTATTTTTTTAAAAATTTTATCAGTTTCATTTTTTTCTGTTTTAAAGAATGAAATCGTTGCGTCCCGAGACATATTCAGCGCCAAGGGACAACTGATGATTTCCCCAAACACAATGAGGAAGGGAAAGAAAGTTTTTTAATAAAATGTATTTTAAATAATATTTTTAAGAAAAAAAATCGTATGTTTTTTTATGTTAAATAGTTTATTTTTTTTAAAGTTATTTTATGGGTATATTTTCAAGGTGTGATTAATTTATATTAGAACGAAATAAAATAATATTAATGCAACAATATTAGGTTACATTTTCTGTGATTCTAATTTAGATTATTCAAATATGAAATTTCAAAAACTTAAACATTACATCGGATATATATATATATATATATATATATATATATATATATATATATATACAATAATAATAATAATAATAATTATTATTATTATAATTATATCCTGAGAAAATGAAATTGGTATAAAGTAGAGTGTCATTTCAACATTATAAAGTAGTCGCTACTTTATAATGTTGAAATTATTATAAAGTAGCGACTTATATAATAATTTCAACATTGTTTCTGGGTTATTGGCGACGGACTTCGTAATTTTGAACTTCGATCAAGTGACGAGGACGACACCTGAGATGAAACTTCCTTTCCAAACTTCCACACCACGCCAAAGGGCCCGTTAAGTCAAAGATTTAACGTGCATCAGACTTGGCTACACGGCGAGTCTTTGGTGGCATCAAGATTCAAAATTGCGCGTCAAGGAAAACCCCTGGCCGAGAGACTGCGACCATGACCACTAGGCAACCAGGGCCACCGTGTCAATACATTCATTGACGATTTTTTTCCACCCTTTTTTTTACCACAATGTGTCTTTATTAAATTATAATCGATCCTAACATGCAGGTAAAAAGTGTGAATGAGTGAAAGTGAAATTTATGGGCGCAGGAGAAGGAGGCTCGAAAAAAAAGAAGAAATGCAAGGATATTCTGGGGGCGCGTCACCAGTGTTTACCAAAGACCCCCCCCCATGGAAAAGAAAAAGATCACTGAGGTGCCTCGGGGTCATGATGCCCGTACTTTCCTGAAGAAGGCAAGTCCCTGAGGTCCCCTGATATAATCCCCAGGCGCTGAGTACCCATTTTAGTCGCCTTTTACGACATGCATGAGCTACAGTGGGACTATTCTGTCATTCCCGGTCACCACACGGGTCCATGCAGGTAATAAGGCTAACAACGAACGGGTTTTAGATAAACATTTATTCATTTAGCTATTAAATAACAAAAAAAAACCCTGTTCGACACATTTTTAACGAGGGATATACGAATCCTTTGGTTGTTTTATTGACTTTTTATTTCTTACCTTTTTTTATTTTTTTTACCATAAAGCCTTTATTAAATAATATTGCTCATAACAAATGTCATAATGCTGACAATGAATATAATGCTTTAATTAAAGATTTATTCATTTTACAAACAAATAGTTAGCAACATTTTATCGTCACACTTTTAACAAAAGAAATACGATTTATATTTGGCGGTTTTTATAAGAATTAAAGGTTTGACTTAGGTTGGATTAACATCGCGCTGATGCTATTACACGAAGACTATTAGAGATGACATTCTCAATTTTAAATCATTATTGAGTAGCAAGTTATGATACCTCCCTCTGATATCTTCTACATAATTTCATAAAAACAGTTTAAGGCCATATATTACTAAACATGCAGTGTCCTCATTATTTTACTCCCACTTAGTTACGAATTTCTAAAAAAACAAATAAAATCAAGCGTCAATAATGTGAAAAGTTCAAATAAAAGGTATTTACCCCTAAGGCTAACGAGAAACAGGGAATTATTTTTTTTTATTAACGTCGCACACAGAAGCAACGTGAAGGCTATTGGTGATGGACTTCTTTCTTTTTAAACCTCGATCAAGTGATGAGAACAAGACCTGAGCTGACGCTTCTCTCTCCAAACTTCCACACCGTTCCAATGGGAGGATTGGGACCTCAACTATATTTAACGTGCCTCAGTCCCGCTACACGAAGGTTCTTTAACGGCACCAGGGTTAGAATTTAGTTTAGTTTGTTTAGTTTTTATTAACTTCGCACTAGAAGCAACACGAGGGCTATTGGCGACGGACCTCGTAATTTTGAACCACGATCAGTGACGAGGACGACACCTGAGTTGGCACCCCCCTCTCCTAACATCCACACCACGCCAACGGGAGAACTTTGGGCCCCGAACAGATTTAACGTGCATCAGCCCCGGCTACACGGCAGGTCTTTGGCGGCCAAGTATCGAACCCGCTACTGAACGAAAACTGCCGGTCGCGAGTCCATGACCTTGACCACTAGGCTGCCGCGGCCCACCAGGGTGTGAACCCACGACTCGTCGAAAGCCATCGACCGCGAGTCCAGGACCATGACCACTAGGCTACCGTGGCCACATAAATAAGGAGAAACAGGGGGGAGGGCAAAGATAAAAGAGGAAGGTCCAAAAGACAAAAGTTAGTTACAACTAGTAACTTATTTATATTAAGTAACTTAGCAAAGTTGATGTACAACTAAACGATAACAGAACTCCTAATTAAGGAAGGAAAGTCACAAAGACAATCAATCTAATTAAATAAGAAAAGATTATGTTAGAGATAAGAAATAAAAAAAAAAAAAGCCTTCGAGACCGGAGCAAAAAAAAAAAAAAAAAAAAAGGATGAGCAGTAAGGCAGCTCCTAATTGAGGAGAGGAAAGTCACAAAAGCAATCAGCCCGATCAAATAAGAAAAAAATTGTATGAGATATCAGAAACAAACAATTACCCGGAACGCGTAAAAAAGAACAGCCACAAGTTAAAAGTTAGATTTAATAAATTGAAATGCATCAATAATAGAGTTCATAATTAAATATTCTCGTAAGGTTCGTAATTTCTCTTGTGCACGAGAGAAAACTATTGTTAGATACGAGAAGTAAGAGATACGAAGGTAGGGGACATACAAAAGAAATATGAGATTAAATACAAGAGAGAAATCCTGAAGTAAACAAACTTTCATATCAGATTATTCCAATTGCTCGATCGCAGAACTTTCGCAAACTTCAGATCGGTAGTAAACAATAGATCAATTCATCAATAAGGGTCCTTCAGTCATCAATTGGTAAAATTATTATGTTTATCATTGTTTGGCAAGAAAGTGCGTTATTTTTTAAGAAAATTCCACCTATATATTTATTATTTAATAATTCCCTACTCAGCACGTGCCTTTGAGAAAACAAATTCAATTTCTAAATTTCTATTTATATAGATATATGGTTACTGAAACATGTTTTTTTTTTAAATGACATTTTGGAAAAAAGTTTATGTGTGTATGAAAAATCTCTATTTCATATATTAACGCTAAGGGTCTCTCAAGCATTCGAAGCTAAAATAAATAAATAATAATAATAATAATAAAAATTAAAAAAAAATTAAGTTGATCGTTAAATCCAAAAATATAATTTAGAAAATTTCACCAAAACGAAAGAAAAAATCGTTTTCAAATGGAAACAAAATGAAACACGACACACAAGTAACCAAAAACACACATTTGGATTTCCATCTGGTAACCCTTTTCTCACAAAGACCGAAAATGTCAATGCGACTCCCTTTTCTCGCCTCGCTTGAGTGAGTCCGATCGTAACGCACCACTGAACACCGAGAATTTTGAAAATGGATGTCGTTTTCAAACTTGGTTTTGCCGACAGGAAGGAGAATCAGTACTAAAAAGTGTTAGAAATTCCAATGGGATCGGTATGTGAAAGCAGTAAATTGAATATCTAGATTTTTTGATTTGTTTGATAACTGTTTTCGCGCCGATGGATGCAAACGTCCCCTCAGAGTAAGGTCAGAGTTCCCCCCCCCCATTCTTTTCTTAGTGGTTTATCTCTGTTTTTAATTCAATATATTTTTACTTATATTCTTCACAACCGCAGAGCTTACAAAACTGCCTCATCGACAACATGCAGTCTTGTTTCCAATTCAAACGATTAAGAATTTGAAAATCCCGCATTTGGCTCACTTTTTGAATTGTTTGGCACAGTTTTCAAAATCGCCCCCTCCTCCTAAGTTCTTGTAAATTAGAATTTTACGAAACACGGTGTTAGGACTTACTGTTTGTATCACGAAGAAAAACAAAATTTAACCTCAAGATTTCGTGTCGATTACATCTGGAATCGAGGAAAGAAGAAAAAAAATGAAGGCATGCATATCTTTTAAGTGCTAACTGTTTCTGAAAACGTCAAATCACCCTTACCTGATTAATATTGAGAACGGCATTCTTCTCACTGATGCTTATTTGAAAGTTGTTTTTAACTCTACATAAAGATTATGATGAAAGTGGACAAATATTGACGCTCGCTAAGGTTTTCTATTTTGTGCAAATGAACGCGAGTTTCCAAGATTAAAACGGAAAATATCGGTCACATTGTACTTACAACATCGTTATAGATAAAAAGAAGAGCTGCGTGTAGCAATGACACAACAAAGAGATTCGAATATTTTATCGGCAGCAAGTAGCAAATCATTTTGCAAAACAAGCGCCTAGCAATAATGCGTTCAGCTTCTATCGGAGGCGCACCATACTTAAGAAAAAGTTCAAATAAGGCAAAACAAAATTCTTAGAATAACTGCTAACGCTTTTTGGCCATTAGAAACAAATTTTCCTTGGCGATATCAACAACGAAAAAAAATCTAATCTTTCATCACTTTCTAAAGATGTCTCCACAGCAATTGAAAATCGCAATAATCCAATAATTAGAGCTCAAGTACTGTTTTCAAAGACCCAAATTCAAATTGTCAAGGTATAACAATAAAAAGTGGTGGCTGCTTCTGAAACAGTTGTGAATTAAACTTCAAAATTAACTTTAATCTAGTGAAATAAAATTATTTTAAGCCTTTCTTCCTTCAATTTCATCAAGTTCCTAAAGGGTTTTCCTTTTCAAGCAGTCGATTCCGGTTAACTAACGATTCCGGTTAACTAGCGGTAATCGGAGGGTCTACAATTACTTAATTTAGTATTGATATAAACCGAGCAATGATTTAAGTTACGTCAACGCCATTAATTTTCTGTTTACGCTCTTCCTGGCCGCGGTAGCCTAGTGGTCATGGATTCGGATTCGTGGGTTCGATCCTTGACCGCCAAAGTCACGCCGTGTAGCCGGGGCTGATGCACATTAAATTTGTGGGGGCCCAAAATCCTCCAGTTGCCATGGTGTGGATGTTAGAAGAGGGGGGAGGGGTGCCAGCTCAGATGTCGTCCTCGTCACTTGACAGTGGTTCAAAATTAAGAGATCCGTCGCCAATAGCCCTCGTGTTGCTTCTAGTGCGACGTTAATAAAAGCTAAACTAAACT
>BMAW01014000.1:809554-896308 GCA_019974015.1 Nephila pilipes
TCTTTTTTTTTTTCGCAAGAAATCTTTTTTGTTGCGAGTAAATAGCGATAAACAGCTTTCTGAATCATCGACTCGTTGCTGTTTTTGTTCCATCGAAAGCAATCGCGGCACCCACTTGGAAAAAACCTTTTCCACTTCACTTCAAAAAACCTTTTTCCTGGTCCGATCGACTTAAAATTTTGACACGTTTCAAGCAAAGGTTAGTACTCTAGAAAGACCTGGTTACTGGTTTACTACGAGCGCCATCTCTGGGGTAGTCTTGGGAGTTATTGATCGATGTGTTATATATATATATACACATATAGAGAGAGAGACATATTTCTTAAAATTTATATCTTTTATATTAAAATTTATATTTTATACTTATCTAAAAGTTTTAGCGTGCTATGTATAATAAATATTTATTCTTTATAAATGTGTTTACGATATAATATTTTTAATAATCTATTGTTTTGGCACATTCATATGCAAATATTTTTAAAAACACGTGTCTTTATATATATATATATATATATATATATACATCGTCAAATCATTAATTAAAAATTTATTTATATTAATGATTTAACGATTCAAATTTACATTTATTGTTCATTTATTTTACGTGATAAGAATGAATTAATTGCAATACAAGATATAAAATACGTTACACGAAAATAGACGAAAATAGGTCCCATCTGTTTTAGAAAATGGATTTACGAGGGGGGGGGGCTTAGAATCGAAATTATAAGCCCATTTACTTTTCGAAAATATATCATGAGAAATCTTGTGTTCCTTGAAACTGAAATAAATAAACAAAAAAATTTTAAAGTGGTACACATAAAAGGTCGGTATTAAGAAATGAATTAAATATATGAATACTATATAAAACAAGTCTCTAAAGGTTACAAGGGTGCTTAGAATTTATATTGTAGACAATTTGCTTTTGGTAAATACCGCTACGAGAAATCTTAAAGATTGATTCGGTTTTATTAATGTCACACTTAGAAGCAACGCGAAGGCTACTGACGATGGGCCTCGTGATTTTGAACTTCGGTCAAGTGATACCTGAGCTGGCACTCCCTCTCCTAAATTACACACCACGCCAGGGGAGGACTTTGCGTCCCGACAGATTGAACGTACATCAAAAAAAAATTGACTATTTATTATTTTGAAAACTGAAATAAATGTGTAAAATTTGAAAGTGGTGCATGTGGTGTGGGAATCAAAAGGCATTAATATCGATTTTAAGTTCAACATGTATTAGTTGTATTTAATACTGTACGAAACGAACGTGTATGAGATAAACCCATTAGATTTTTTAAGGGGTGTATGTTCAGGAACATATAGGGCGAGCTAAAATAAGGAATACAGGTTATTCTGGAATAAAAGCATATCGACGACATTTTAAAATACTTTCCATCCCGCAGGCATTTTTACGAATCTACTTCGACCCTTGAGAATCGAAATCCCATTTTCTACAAGAAAATTCTTCTGTTATAGAGTGAAATACATTTTTGAGAGACATTAGTAATTGATAAATTCTACTCAGGGAACTTTATAAGAGTTTCTTAGCTAAAAACATACAGTAAAAAGTATTTTTAAAAATAAAATAATGAATCGTAATAGTTTTTTTTTTTAGTTTAAAATAAAATTTTCAAATTAAAACAATTCTTCCCCAATATAAGATACAGCAAAGAATTCAAAATGTCGCTGCAGAAAATTCGAGTAAGATGTAAGATGATGTAAGAAAATTCGAGTTTCCTCTTCGGCATTTAACCAAGAAGTGGGGGAAAAAAACTTCCTCTCGTAATGGGGATTATAATAGTCAAGACGAAGAAAACATTAAATAATATTAGTTTGTCACATTTCTTATCCGTTGCTTATTAATCGCATTTCTCTTATTTTTTAAATAAAATCGGAGAAATAATTTTTTCTTCTTTTTAAATTGTTTTTCGTTTCACTCGATATTCGTGGGTCACAATTAATGTTGTACTAGAAACTACAAGAAGGAATTAGCGATGGACCTCGTAATTTTTAATCAAAGTGACGAGGACAACATCTGAGTGGTATCTCCCTCGTCTAATTTCCATTCCATCAATTGTGAAAACCTCGATACCCAATTCAATTTCACACACATAAGTCCTCATTATTCCGCGAGATGGATCTTTGGTAGAAATAGGACTCAAACAGAAGAACCCTTGACCCTACGACCACAATAGGCTATTCCAGCCAACGTAAGACTCAAATTAGTGTATCTCGATATTTTTCAGAAACAAAAGGAATCGTTATCAGTACAAGGCAGACTAATAATATTAGTAGAGAATAAAGTACACAATAAATGTAATGCTCTTAAATCATCCAGAACATTCCAGTGTTCCATAAAAGCATTCTCCGATGCCAAAAAGTTTGGAAAAACGTTGTTCCGAAAGTCTCGAGGGTAATTTAACCCTTCTCCGACCAAGGGAGTCAATCTAGATAAAACGTAATTTTGCTTTCCGGTTTAGAGGGAATCGAAACAATTTTTGTAGTTCATTTTTTTCGACGTAACCTTAGAATTTACCTTTCGTTTCGTAAAATTCTCAAATACAATTTTATAAATTTGTAAACAGTCTCAGTTATTCCTTCTGAAAATAAAAGTAAACATCAAAGCAGTAGAGAAATTTTTTAAAAGGACTAGAGAGAAAGAGAGAATGTTAAAAATAGTTTTATAAAAAAATTATCTGTCTAGACATTTAATTATTATTTCATTAAGTAAGGCTATTGTTACATCACAATGTGCTTATTGTCTAATTTTTCTCTCATAATTTCACGTTATTTCATTTTCTAAAACTTGTATAGTTTGGGCAAGTTCCTCACAACAGAAATTAAAGTACTTTTTATTTATTTACCGAAGACGGCTTTTTCTTATGTTTACCTAATTAATATCATGATTACTTTCTGGTATTAAGTGATGATTTGTAAAATAAAGAAGCATCGCAATATATGATAAATATCTCATTTCGGGATCGAATCTAATATTACTTTTTGCTGGAATTTTTCAGTATAAAACGACTATTTTTTATTATTATATTGATAAGAGGTACTTCGAGAATTTGATATATTTCCTACATGCTTTGAAACATTTCTGACTTCTTCTAAATATCACAAAGAATGGAGCTTTATGATTGCGAATGGTAAATTTGATTTCGTATTTGGAGCTTTGGTATCTCTTCTATCACGTGCCCAAAAGAAAATTAAGGTTTTCTTTTATTTTAATGCATGTGAACAGAATATTGTCGCCAAATTTAATGATTTATTATCTACTTTTATATCTTATTGTTCGTTTTAATTGTAACAATTAATACAGATTTGAGTTTTTATTTTCATTTATTTTTCTTTTTGTTTAAAGCTGGCATCGGTTTTGTACATTAAAATGTTTGTATTTTGTAGGGTTATTATTATTTCCTCCTCTCCTTAAAAAAGATTGAATAACGACTGTTTCTAGTTTAAATGTATGATGCAGTGATATTATAGGTATATTTAAAAATACTTATGTGAATTTTCAAGGACATTAACACATCAATCAATAACTCCCGAGACTAACATTGAAAACAACATTGTTTTTGCAAAATTTTTTTTTATTCATCAACATAACACCTTTTGTTAATCACCTTTTAGGGTGATACAATCGTTCCAACGCTTTTCCAAATCTTTTTTTTTTTTCGCAAGAAATCTTTTTTGTTGCGAGAAAATAGCGATAAACAGCTTTCTGAATCATCGACTCGTTGCTGTTTTTGTTCCATCGAAAGCAATCGCGGCACCCACTTGGAAAAAACCTTTTTCACTTCACTTCAAAAAACCTTTTTCAGTAAATACACTTCCATATGATATCTGTGCCATCTCAGCAATCTCACGGAGCTTCACTTTACGATCTTTCATTATAATTTTTGTCACTTCACTCACATTTTCCGGTGTAAAGGCTTCCACAGGTCTACCCGAGCGTTCCGCGTCATTTGTGTCGGTACGACCACGTTTAAACTCGGCAAACCACCGACAAATCGTTGCTTTTGATGGACAAGAGTCCGGGTAACATTTTTCAATCCATTGTTTCGCTTGCACGGTGTTTTTACCCATTAAAAAACAATGTTTTATCAGAACACGAAACTCGGTTTTTTCCATTTTTTAAACAAACTACAAAACGACTTTACTCCAACCTCGATAACTCAGCTGTTTCTGGTCCGATCGACTTAAAATTTTGACACGTTTCAAGCAAAGGTTCGTACTCTAGAAAGACGTGGTTATTGGTTTACTACGAGTGCCATCTCTGGGTTAGTCTCGGGAGTTATTGATTGATGTGTTAATGTACGCAATTTGTGAAATATTTGATATTTTATAATAAATGTTATACCGTCCCTTAAAGTTTAATTTTGTTCTGACCTATCCATTGATTTCTTTAATTTAATTCTACAATTCGAAATACAAATATGTAAATTGTAAAAATATTTTAATTAATTAAAAATTTCGTCTCTTTCGAAAAAACCTCAGAACGGCTTATTTCAAAGTGTTGTATTATTCATTCGACTTTTCATTATAAACCGTAATGGAATTCCTATCTAGGGACACAGGTTTCCTTAATTTCCTTTATTTTATTCATGTGATGAGTCATTTTTTCTTTCTTTACCATCGTACACTTTTTTTTCGTCAATTCCCAGAATTATTTTATAAGAATGCTCTGTGATGGATTAGAGTGCAAATGTATTAAAATGCAAAAAAAAAAGTGTATAAAAATTAAGTGCATAAAACTTCCATTTATCTGTAAAAATATTCAGCAAAATTCAGTCGTCGTCCCCCCTTTTTTTGTCATGCAGTAAAAAAAAAAAAAAAAAAAAAAAAAAAAAAAAAACCTCCAGCGAACGAGTTTTTTAATTTTGCTATACGAGAATAGTAAACATAGTAGTTCTGTGATTAGGCTTTGTGTGCCCTAGAGAGCAAAAAAAATTTTTCGTCTTTTAATTATTATGCAAATCAGCATCACTCTCGACGTCTTTAATTTGCAACTTAGTATAAACGTTTCATAAAAAAAATCACTTTAATAGAAGAAAAGCCATTTAATGACTACATCTTTCTTCTCTTTCCTTCCATATTATTTGGTTAAATAAGGCTAATTTTTCTAAGAATAAAACAAACGAAATGATTTTCCTTTTTACATAAGAAAAGATTTCAAAGCATAACAGCGCTAGCTTCAGATGTTAATGTATTTGAAATGCCTCTCTTAATCTTTTTGCGCATGAACAATGAATTCGAATTACATCAAATCTCAATTTGAATATACAATACTGTCCAAAATTATGTTTCTAAACACAATTTTCACAATTATTCCAAGTAACTGCTTCTAAAGTCTTAAATTTTTTTTGTCACATATAATATATACGGAACGGTACAAGTCAATACTGCTTGTTATCAGAAGCATCTTGAATGGCTGTATCTAGACTATGAAATCAATTGCCAGCTATAGGTACCATCATCAGGAAGCCAAGCCAATATAAAAGCATCAGAACCAAAGAAGGATCAATGCATAACATTGTACGATGTCATAAGTATATATATATATATATATATATATATATTAATAATTAGATTTTAGATATATCTCTCAGTAATTCTCTCCTGCTCCCGGAGCACAGTTTCCAGATAAATTGTATGCAGAGACTTAGAGAAAAATTGTCTCTATTACTGGGCCTCCAGTGACATGCGTCTTCCTCAGTCCCTTGCAAAAGTAGTCCGTCTTTTCAAGGGCTCAGAAAGCGATTTTTGGATCGAGAGGAAAAACATGGCATCGCTGATGAGTCGCGATTCACATACCAAATAGTTGTTAAAGAGTCTTCATCCGGAGATAGGCACGAACTTGCTATCGTATTTTCAATGTTATGAAGAACTACCACTTTTCTGGAGAGCTGTTAAATATAATTTTATTTCTTACGAATAATAAGACGAGACAATAAAATTCTCTAAATGGTCTGGCTTGTGAAACTGCCATGTGTACAAAGCATGATTGGAATGCTTTTGAAAAGGCCATTGCGCGACGTCATCTCCATTAAGAGACGCTAAGAAATAAAACCCTTATCGTTAGAAGAATGAAATTTGTTGCCAAAGTTATGAACGACTCCCTTTTTAGCCTACGGGATGAGATACTCATCATGTTAAGTGACCCTACTGCTTATTAATCGAATAACTCTAAAAATATTACATGTCAGGTATTGAATACTTTTGGTTTCATTTTTATTCGAGGATCATTGTATTTTCAACCTCCTATTGAGCTGTTTAGCAACCAGACAAGCGGTAGAAGCGTTGTGAGTGACTGAGCCTCTTTTTTACTATAACCGATGCAATCTTGCCATTTTAAGCTGATCTATAGGCACGCAAACATAGATATAAAATTGATGTTCCTGCCAAGTGCGAATTGCGCAATGTTATTCGCTTTCTTCAAGCAGATGATAATAATGCAGTCGAAATTCGCCAAAAAGTGAGCCGAATATACGATGAACACTTTATAAATGATGGTGAGAGTGAATGGTGTAGAAAATTTAAAGACTGGCGTAACGACGTTTACAATGCAGGGGGATAAAGATGCAAGTCTGTTCAAACAAATCTTCAGAAGCAGGAGGTTATGGCTACGGGCTTCTGGTCCTGAAGAGGTGTCTTGTTAGTTAAACTTATAGAACCGGGGACTACTATCAATGTAGTTGTTCATTGTAAGACTTTATGACGACTGTGAAGAGATATTAAAAAAAAGGAGAGGAATAGAGCTTCGAAACAAAATTCCTCTCACATCTCTGGCAGCAACGTTCCTCGAACAAGGGAACGGAAATCTCGTCCACAGATGTGACAAACGTCTGAATCTTCACTGTTTATTATGTTGAAAAGTAGCCATGTTAGTACATAACTCTTAGTAACAAATTCATTCTGTTCTGTATTCTTATCTTTTTCATGATCCCTCGGAGGTTGAAAAAAAAACTGCCCTGATATTTGAAATTTTTTTCTTCCTTTCATTTTATTACGTTATTTTCAATTTTGTCATGATATTGCGCGTGTGTGGGCACAATTTCACTACAGTTAACCAATTATTATTCGATACATCATATTGTTTGTAACCTTATTTTTAGGCTCCACGTTCATCAATAGTTGAAGTTTCCTAATGACTGAAATTATAACTATTTCGCTATATTGAATCAACATGTTTCCTGTTTTTAAAAAGAAAAATAATTTCATTAAAATGCTTCGGTTAAGATAGCTTTGGATGAAAGCAGTAAGTTAATTGAGACTTTATTATGTTTCTAACCAGAATGAATGTGTGTAATCAAGGGCTGAAAAAGTTGAAAACAATTTTATAATAAGGGTTTTTAAACTTTTTCATCGATGTTCCCTTGAGCAGGACTTTTGCACAACCGTACCAATAGATTAAGAATTCTAATGTACCTCTAACATTCGACAGTGTTAAATAGTGGCTTTTGGAAAATTTTCTTTCTGTTATTTTTTGCGTGATGAAAGCTTATATCTATGGTTAAAACATTTCGAATCCCACAAAATTATTCACTAATGGGAAATTGCTATTAACTGATGTTAAAATCTTCTTATTAATCTTCTTATTTATTAAAAAATCTTCTTATTTATTAATTTAAACTTTTGTTCAGGTTGTATTGCTTTTCATTGATAACTTAGTTCGCTCGTTATTTTTGTTATCTTATTCCATTTTTACTCTTTTGATTTCTTCTTACATGTTGGAGAAATTCATTTTTATTGTCTAGCACAGGGGGGTGGGATAGACTTTCGATAGAGAAAAGCCAAGTTATCAAGGGAAAAAACAAGATTATGATAGTATCAAAGAACGATTTACGTGTATATGCGTGGAGAGGGGATGATTGGGAAAGCAACTTCGATAGCGGTCGCGATCCAGACTCTGTCATTATTAAATTGGTATTTTTTTTTAAATTTTACTTAAATAAACTATTACATAAAGTAATATTTCCCATTCCTTTAAAAACTAAAAGCTATCAAAGATTTTTTTATTTCGGTGGCTTAATACAAGGAACAACCAATGTCAAAATATCAGGATGCTAAACCAATAATCTAATTAAGAATTAAAGTTTCCAGAAAATTGAATTATGTACGAATCCTAAAGGACAAAAAAATTACTCAGTTTATTTTCCCTTGAGAAAACAAGTCTTAGAAAACTTTTCAATTCCTTTCCATACACAGCAGAAAAGGAACACTGAAAGGATATTGGAAAATCTCAGGTTTATGTAAGAAAAAAAAACTAGAAATAAATTTTTGATCTTTTTTTACTAATAGTACCATAACGTAGATTCTATCGAGTGTTCTCCTTTCTTAACATTTTGGGGATTTTTGAGATGTTGTTTGAATTATCTCTACCAATGAATGAAACATGATTTATGAAAATAAGATTAGAATCATTGAAGTGTAGTGAACAGGATTGGGGAATTGCATTTTAAGCCAGCGAAGAGTTTTAATATTTGAGTTTATTGGTTGGTGGTAAAGATTGTGTGCGCTGAGGTTATATCTAGAATGAGACTTCTGTATCATACCTGCGCTGAGTAAGGAGCCTTAGGAGTGAACATAGAAGGGATCTACAAATGGTCGAAGATTCGAACTCTCGTAATGCTCTACTAAGAACTCTAACCCGATCGCTTATGTTCAGATAAGTAATTTTTCAGTATTAATCTTCAGGATCATAGTTTTTGTGGACTTTTCGCCCGAATATACTGGGCTAGTAATTGATTTTTGAATAATCAATCGAATAAAAACAATTTTACTCGGATCTTCATTCAATGCCCAACTGTATTAATTTGTGACAGAAAATTCTTGTTCAACCTGAAGGTTCTATATGTAATGAATTTGTTTCCTTTCTTTCTTTTCAGGAGTCGTTAAAAGGCCGAGAGCTGATGAAAATGGAGATCTCCATTCAGATGAGCAGGGATATCTCATTGCACCTTGCGAATTTCACCTCTTCCCAGCCATGAAAAAATTCTTTAATGAGACATCACTTTCGTTCGGAAGACGAGGTGAAACCTTCCATTTAACCCCTTGTCGTTTAAGTAAGTTCGGGCATCATGACCCCAGAGCACCCTAGTGATATTTTTCATTCCCACTGGGTTTACCGTCTTTGGTAAATACCGGTGACGCGCCCCTGGGTTACCCTAGCGATCCTTCTCTATTTTCGACTCTCCTTCCTGTTAACCAATTTTTGTCTTTTCTTCAATTTTTTACGACTAGATCACAGTTAAATCTTGTTTGGCGCAGCATAACCTCATTTGCCTCTTGTGCCAATAAACTTTACTCACACACATACACACACACACTCTTAACCCCTTGTCGAAAACAGCCACTAGAATTCTTCTTTGACAGGTTTAGCAACGCGTTAGTGCAAGTGCATGAAAGGGGGATGTCGAAAAGTGGAAATTGTATTCCACAGAAGGTGTACAACAAGAGTTGTGGAAATTGGGTTACAAACAAAAGAGTATTGGCCATGGAGGCATTACTTTTCCATCACGATTTCATTTAATATGCTGAAACTGCCATTCATCTGTATGGTTAGTTGAGTTAAGATCCGAATCCGTGAATCGATTTGAACATCACTGGTCTCTACTATAGACATTGGGAGAACACGGCATCAATTAAAATACAATAAAATCAACTAATGAGGTATCATTTATACTGTAATTAATTGCTTAATAACAAAAAATTCTTTTTAATGAATTTTTTGTAACTCATATTGTAACTTTGCCTGGTTCAAAACTTTAAAAGCTTTTCCTCACATTTTAAAGCTCTAAATTGAGCTGAAATTTTCTGTACACAATTGTTTGAATGACGTTGCGATAATTTAATTATAATTAATACAAATTAATTGATTAAAACTAATTATTTAAAGGATTAAATTTTATGCCAAGTAGCCAAATAGTCGTCAAATTAGTCGTTTAATAATTTATCGTTTGCTTTAATTTTAATTACATGTAGCGTAATTGATTCACATAATGCTCAGTTGAGCCAAAAAATTTTACGTATATTTATTTTAGATGATATATTTAATAAACGTCAAAAAAAATATATCATTAAAACTAATTGTTGAAAATTTAAAAAGTTTTATGTAAAATTTTGCAAAGAATAGATCCAGCCACTCAAAATCCGCTTTTTTTATTATTATAATTAAATTACTCAATTAAATATAAGTATTAAAGTAAACGATGAAAAATCGAGAAATGGACAACAGTAAACTTTTCCTATATTAAAATAAAAGCAGACGATAAATTATTAATTTGAATATATTTAAGCTAAATGTAATTAAAATTAAAGCAGAACGATAAATTATTAATTTCAGTATTATATCAGTTTCATGTAATTAAAATTAAAGCAAACGATAAATGAGTGAATTGAATATATTTAAGCTAAATGTAATTTAAATTGAATCAAACGATAAAAAAAATTGAAAAATGATCTGATACGCTAAAAGTGATCCACCTAAGACAATAGCCCCTTAGGTGACAAATAATAGTAAATCAATATTAAAATCTAAAATCATTTGACCCCAAAGCATTCCACGAAGGTAGCCAAACTAAATAGACGTAGTTTGAAATTCTTGAGGTTAAAAAAAAAGCTCCCACTCAGTTTAAAATTCTGAATGATATTATTTATTTTCAGTCTTATCTTAATTCCAGTTTTCATATGATTAAAGGTATAACATAAATCGATAAGTAATTTTTTAATATTTGTTTCACTTCAATCCAATAAAAAAAATTGGGGAAAATATATCACGACATATTTTGGAAAATTTAATTCATTTATGGTGAAAATAGGTATCAGATATATATTGCATATATTTTATTTTAAAAAAAAAATCAGGAGAAATTTATTGTGACATATTTTTGAAAATTAAGTTTGTTACTGGTGAAAGCAGACATCAAAAATATATGCAAAAAACAAGATAAATTTCTAAAAAGTGAACAGGGACGACTTTTTTGTGGTTAAATGGAACAATAGCCCCTTTGGGTGGCTAATAAATTCAATTTGTCTCAACGCTGGCTTCCTGGATCACTACTTTGCTGTTGTCGCATTCGTTCAGACTGATTCATTTCCGAAAAGTTATATGTAGTTAATAATTTGGAGCTTTCTCTTGACATGAATGCTACAAACATCATTTTGCTCACAGAGGTCTCGAAAGTTGATAGAGACAGAAATAGAAAGGTAGCGTAAGAAAGGGAAGTTACAAAATAGAGAAAGCTAGAGAATGAACGAAAGAGAAGAAAAAAAAACAGAGAGAATATAGAAAAAGAGAAAATAAAAAAGAAAGGGAGAGATAGAAAAAGAGTGATGGCGAGAAACAATAAAAGAGAGAAAACTACACATAGAGAGAAAAAAAAATGCAAGAGAGATTATATAGATTATTATAGATTAGGTTTGATTGTTTATTAACATCGCACTTAGAAGCGACGCGAGGGCTGTTGGCAACGAACTTCGTAATTTTTAGCCTCGGTTAAGTAAGGAGGACGATATCCGAGCTAGCACATCTTTTTCCAAACTGCCATACTACGTTAACGGGAGAACTCTTTAAGCCTCAACAAATTTAACGTGTATCTCCCTCGGTTACACAGCGAGTTTTTAGTAGAATTAGGACTCGAACACAAAACTCAACAGAAACAACGCCTGTCGTGAATTCGTGACTATAACCACTAGGTTACAACGACCAGGAAGAGAGGGGTAAAGATTGGAAAATTGTATGGATTTTTCTCTCCAATAGATGAAATTCAAGACGAAAATTGATGGCTACATTCCAGTATATCTCTCTTATCGACAGAATCAATAATTTTCTATAATGCTTGTGAAAAAAATTCAAGAACATTATGATATCATGACAGAAAAAAAAGGACGATGAAGATGATGTTATGTGTGGATGTTTTTCTGACGTTAAAAATCGCGTGTCCTATGCTTAGATGCATGAGATCTCGAAAGCAGCGATGACAAATATTTTTGAAAAAGTTTTACAAAGCCCTACGAGCTTGAGACAATTAGTACTTTGGGGGGGGGGAAATGCCATCAGGGAAACATCAGCTAATTCTTTCGATATGCAAGTTTCCGTTAATTTTGAAACAACTAATTTTCTTGCAATTAAGATGAAATTCATACTTTTTTTCCTATTTTTTTATTATTTTCAAGGATATACAGAACTCGTAATTCTTTTTTAAAAAATTTCTGATTTTCATTTACATATCATTTTGCTTATTATTTTATCGCTTTCTAATAGTTTGATATGATCTTATTAAGTGACATTTACAGCATCTATAGAAACATAAATTGAGGAATTTTTTCAGCCAACGATTTCTATTTTCTGAAAAAAAAAAATTTCGAATTAAACCGTACACCTATGATATTTAAGAATAGAACAAAGAAGAAATAAAATAGGATTATTTGCCTGAATAGGAAAATGGCCGCGCCTAATGAGCCTTCCCACCAAAAGAGATTGGAATGAGATTCTAAAAAATTGATCGGTAGGGGGACTAAACTAAGGCTCATTTTATTAAGCTGTTTTTCATGTTTGTTACCGGCCACAAACACATAAAATCCTAAGAATATCTTGGAAGAAGAAAAAAAGTCTAGACATAAATGTTAGATTTTTTTATGGCGCTATACGGCGGAGCTTGAGTGAGTATGCCTGCAATGATGTTCACACACAAACTCTGGTAACTAAGAAAATTATTCTGCATTAAAACTGCTTTGGGTTAAACCGTGTTTTTCTAATAATATTGCATCCTACCGTATTCTGGAACAATCTAATATTTCTTTCCAAATCTTTCATTTCTGCAATTCATGCGAGTAAGATAAAATCAGTGGGAAAAAGAAAGTACACATAACTTAGCAAAGTTTATTTGGCTGAATGCAGGATTTTAAAACAGAGAAACGCTTAAATACGCTAGAAAAGGTTCTACTGGATTTATAAGAAAAACAAAACGCGTCAAAACTCTGAATACGAGAGAACATGCATTACTTCTAAAAACTAATGAGCGGCTTTGTGGATAAAATGTTTTTGGAATAATTTTTTTTGGATCAAGCATGAGAGAACTACTACAGGTAGGGTTATTAAAAACGATTTATCCGATTTCAGAATTTCATATTTTCAAAAATAAACAACAGAGAGTGATAACACATGAATGCAAAGGGAAAATATAGAAGTTATGTTACAAGTGTTCGATATGACTTCTTTAGTTACGTGCATAATGTCAATTCAATATGCAAATTCATGCCAAATACTTTGTCATATTCATGCAAATGGTAATGCAGCGAAATCCATTGTTTAAGTTCACATAAGTTTGTTAGTAATGGTGGCGTATGCACTTTAATCTTTACAAACCACCAAAGAAAGAAATAGCATGAGGTCGTATCAGGTGACTTAGGTGGCCAGCTGTGTTACACCGAGTCATATGGTTCAGTGCGACCAATCCAACTACGATGTAACTCTGTGAAGCTACTAAAACAATTTTCGTGAAATAGCTTCCCGAAGAACGCAATGAGAGCTGCCTGTTGTTCACAATGTAAGACTTCCCCAGTTTTCTTTTGCATTCATGTACACTTTTCATTCTATGACGTGTATTTCAGAAAATAGGGAATTTAAAAGTCGGATAAATCTTGTTGAAACACCCTGAATAATAAAATAGATTCTATACAGCTTTATTGATAGTAAACATTTAGCATTTCTAGAGCTCTTAACAATAAACAAAAAGTATGGTGTGACTACATTTTGGTAAAATAACAAAAAATGAGGCTCAGTTGTAATACATACCAAGTTCAGTTTTTTTTTTGGTCAATTGTGTGACCTATTAAGTCTAACAGGGTGATTGACACGCGTACAATTTGGCATAAAAATCAATCATCGTTAAAAATAAATTAACTGGTGCCAAATCCGGTTGTATATTATATCTGTTTCAAAATGAATTTAATGTCCTTCTTTGACTTTCTATGTTTTTATTCAGGTGGATTTATCTTTTCTAAAAACATATTCGGAACATATTTTTCATTGTCGTGTTGCATTGTACAATCAGAATGCCAAAAATCTTATCTGGACAAAAACTTCGAGGCATGTAATGCATTTTCGGGAGTAATCGGAAATGAAATAGGTCCAAAGAAATTGTCATGGATATGGATGCACAAGGATCCTTGAATACAAATCTAGTCTTTGCTCTCTACAGCAATGATAATCAGTTCTCTGTTTCTGTCTCAGTATAAACATTCTTAATATAGTTGCGTCTTTCATACATATTTTTTAAAACAACAAAAACGGATATAATTTTGATCAAATTTCAGAATAAATAGAATAATTAAAAAGGAACGACACAAGAACAATCTCATAATATTCGTTGAAATCTAGGGAAGCATCCCTGAATATCTCTTTATCGAGTGGTGGGTACGAGTTGTGATGCCATTTAAAACGCACAATGTAGCGGGTATGATGCACATTAAATCTGCAAAAGCTTCAAGTTCTCTCGTCGGCGTGGTGTGGAAGTTTGGAGAGGAAGGTGCGAGTTCAAGTTGCGCCCTCGTCACTTGAGCGAGACTCAAACTTACGAGATTAGTGTCCAATTGTGTGGCTTCTGAGTGCGACATTTACAATCAATCAATCAATCAAAAAACAATGTTTCTTTCAATTGCTCTAATTAACCTTTCTTTCCCGTAGATATTATTCCTGTCTTTTGTAGCAATATACTCTTCTTACCTGTTTATTCCCGCATTTTGCAACAATGAACTTTCGTTACGCGAGTTCCTTTGTAATTTCTTTCCTCAGTTCACAGCAAAATTTCGAGGGAATTCGGAGATTATTTTCTCTGTGCTCTTCGTGACAAGCAAACATGCATTTGTTCTTATTGCGTGACTTGTAGTAGAGAAGAGTAGTTCGAATTCTAATCGTCGAGTATTATGTGATATAACGATATATCTCTTTCCAAATTTTTTGTACTTAATTTTGTTAAAAAAAATTCAATTCAGTCTTTTTTATTAGTGATTTGACAATTCGAGTTTAATATTTCTTTGAACGTTGGTAACGGGAAGAAAAATAGAGATAAAAAAGGGCGGTAGCACCCACCCGGATCCCAAGAGGATAGATACCTCTCCAGCGGGTAGCATTTCAAACTGGATGCGAGAAATATTAACGGACATAGACATTTATCAACATATTAAGAACAAAAAAAAAAAAAAAAAAAAACCTGAAGTACGAATCCTGATATATCAATATGCTTGAAATCCAGCAACCAGTTCTAGAGCTCAAGTTTTTTTTTTTTTTTTTTATTTTTTATTAACGTCGCACTAGAAGCAACACGAGGGCTATTGGCGACGGACCTCGTAATTTTGAACCACGGTCAAGTGACGAGGACGACACCTAAGCTGGTACCCCCCTCTCCTAACATCCACACCACACCAGTGGGAGGACTTTGGGCCTCGAACGTTCTAGAGCTCAAACCCATTGAAACCCAAGAAAACGATAGTAAAGAAATTTTCCAACATAAAAACATTGAATCAATGAGATAAACGAAGAATCGAGAAATAGTTATAAAACAGCAATTGTGATACAGGAATAGAGGTGTGACGCCCGCCCGACCCGGGCGTCCTCTTGTGCCATCACTAATTTCAAATATTAAACACTACGACACAAATAATTACAAAACCACCAAAACAACTTTCACAATTTATTAGTATATATTTACTATAACAGAAAAGATTGCGCTCTCTCGGGTAAGCTTTCTAATACCTTAATTCAACCCACCAAAAGTAATCTAACAGACTCTTACCAATAGTCCTTCCTCGACTGCAACTCAGATTCTGGAACAACTGTTGAAAACACTAGGCAAAATCTTTCTACAACAATCCTTACTCGAACCCTCTACTATGGATTTTAATTCCTCCTTTCTCTTATCTAACTCTTCAGCTTCACCTCCGACGTCTCTCTCAGATCCTCCTTCAGATACTCTTTCAGATCCCCTTTCAGCTACTCTACTCCTTCAGATGTAGTTTATATATTTCCAAACCTAACACTTCACTTCATTCCTAACTGCTTTACATACTAACTTTATGTATCACGTTTCATTTTTGGTTGGGCAAAGGTTGTTTAGCGAAAGCAATCAATCTCAATTGAAAGTCCCCAAGGTTAGTGAAGAGAAACCGCGAATAGCCCAATGTCACAGAGGTATTAAGCATCAATGAAATAAATGGTACGACTATTACTTTAAGGATTGGTGTTACTACAAGTTTCATAATTCAAGTTCACTCCGAATACACTTTGGAAGGCTTGACAATTGACCTGCAAAATAGCATATCAATCCTAGAAAGGCAACGTTTTGTTAAGAAACGGTTACAGGCATCATACCCACCAGAACCATCAAAATCACTCTACTAGTTCAGATAAAATTCCTATTGCCTTTGAGAATTTTAGAACCCACCTATTCTAAGATAAACCCAGATAATGCTCCGATTGCAGAAAATTTTAACTCTTACAAAAATTCTGTCACAGATCAACTAAATGCCACCCAGAAACGGAATGCACAAAAAATGATAAACAGAGATGCGTCCCTTTTAGTGACGATCATGAAGTAAATTCGAAACAATGCGAAGAAGAAATTGAAATTTTAAAATTAAAATCAGAACAAAATGTTTCGAAAAAAGAAACTTAAAAAATATCAGAGTTTAAGAAAATTCTCCCTTTCCGATAAGACCTACAATGCCCAAACAGAACATATTGACAAGTTGGGGGAAAAATCTGAGAAATTCGAACGAATTATTGAAGACAGTAGTACAATATTTGAAAAAAAAAAGGTGGAACTAATAGTGAATCTTTTCACTACTGAACTAAATACAGTAAAAAAAAAAACAATTGTGTAAATTCCATGCAAAGTTTTGTAAAGAACAGATTTAACCTCCCAAGTTGCGCTTTTTAAAATAATTGTTATTAAATTACTAATTAAATAAAAGAATTAAAGTAAATTATCAAATATGGAGAAATGGACAATAGTAAACTTTCCCGATATTAAAATAAAAGCAAACGATAAATTATACATTAAATTGAATATATCAGCTACATGTAATTAAATTTAAAGCAAACGATAAATTATTAAATTCAATACATTTAAGCTAAATGTAATTAAAATTAAAGCAAGCGATTAATTATTATATGGAATATTATACCAGCTACATATAATTAAAATTGAAGCAAACGATAAAAAATTGAAAAGTGATATGGTACGCCAAAATTGATCCACCTAAAACAACTGAATACTTGTTTTGCTACCTTCATGCAATCTAGTGCAGTTACTCTAAAAAAGATCAATATCAAGAGCGACGTCGGAGGATCATGAGGATCCAGAATATTGTAAATTAAAAGAAAAGTCTAAAATATTCAAAACATTATCAGAATCTACTTGGAAAAAGAAAGAGAAGTGTTTTATTTTTATCCTTTTTCATTGTTTTCCGTTGGAGGAAGAATGATTAAAAAAATCACAATAGGAAGGTTAAGAAAACGTCATTTTTTTAAACAAATATTTTTTTTTAATTTCCGGTTTGGTGCTTCGTCTAAAGCACTTTTTATCTCTCTTTTTAAATGTTCTATGTTAATCACGCAACTAATTCAACGGACTGTACGTGGAATAAAAAAAGAACCGTAATGTAATTTTTGCACCATTATTTCAACAAGCCAGTATTACAGTAATTCAAGAAACGTGGTTAAATAACCAGAAATGTGTTTATTATCCTCAGTCAAAATAGTAAAAATATTTTTCGCATTGACAGAGAGGACAAAAGAAGAGAAAAACTAATACTTGTTTGAAGAAAGTGTTTTAGTGCTACCAATATATTTTCTCAGATTACTGGAGATTTTGAAATATTACTGGTCAGAATCGTGATGAAAATAATACAACCATAACTATCATTAACATCTATATTCCACCAGGAAAATTCAAAGATAGCTCTTTATCCAATTTCTCTAGTAAAATAAATTATCACAGTCTAGTTTTGAAGGATTTCAATTTTTCTCGAGAGGTATGGAAATCGAGCTCAATTCCATTATTGCTGCTAAAAAAATATTCGACTGAATCTTAGAAAACTATCAAATTCTTCTTAATGATAAAAGCCTCACTTGTCTTCACATGTCAGGATCTCTTAATGCTATAGATCTGTCTTTGCCTACCATTAATTTTGGGTCTGATTTAACTTGGTCTACAAATATTAATAATTTCACAATAGCTATTGTTTTCCATTAATAATCTACTATAAAAGTCAATGTATTTCCATAAAAGGAATTAAAATATTTTGGATAATCATCTAAAACAAAAAATTAATTTAATTGTAAATGACGTTTTTGATACTCCTGAAGAAATAAACAATGTTCTACTTTCTACCCTGCAACTTGTGACGAAACAATCAAGATCAAGAGAACCTCGAAGACAACAGAATGCAGAAAATTAAGAGCAAACAAAAGATAACCGCTCAGAAAAGCTCGAAAATTCTTCAGTAAGAAGGACTGGATTAAATATAAAGCAGTTGACGCAAAACTTAAGCGACTTATGCAAACAAACAAGAAAGGATTCTAGTATAAAACTCGTGAAAAAATCACCAACCCTAAAGATATCTATAATATTACGAAAATTATCTAACACGGAATCTTTATCTGTCTATATTTAATATCATTGATCTATAGCATCTGTATTTTAATATCATTTATCACAGTAATATAACTTAAACTAATGAACATGATCAAGCGAATTGTTTTTCACTATAATATGCGAATCAAAATAAAACTGACATCCAGAGCATTTCTACCCAGGACTCCATTCAAGAAATAAACAAGCCCTTTACTTTGAAATAATTTGAATCGCTCGACAAATAAAAAGTAGCCCTGGACATGACAATCTTACAATTCAAACACTTAAAAATCTTCCCACAATTTTATAAAGCAATGGCTGCTCAATACATCAAATAACAGTTGGTCCTCCAATTTCATCCTACCGGATTGGACTTTTTACAGATTCTCATTCTTTTTCCTAAACCTCACAAGATTCCAAAAGAAATTTTTCTAACCGCTCAATATTTCTCACCCCTGTCGTCTCAAAATTACTTGAAAGAAGGATCCTACACAGAATGCCTTTTCGCAACATAATTTTTCACATAAACCACCATTAATTTTACCTCCATAGAAGTAATACATAACGTTCCTTCTTAAAATTCATCATTATATTACCACAAATAGGGAGCGAAAAATTTTTTTTATTGCCCTAAATATTAAATCTGCTTACGACTCAATACAGCCAAATTGACTAATTTTTAAACTGAACACTATCGGAATTAGTCTGGTAATTTATTACGATGGATCTATAACTTTCTTCAACAAAGAAACCATCTTTCAAAAGTCATAAATAATAACTGGGGTGTACCTCAAGGCTGCATTCTAAGTCTTTTACTTTTCATATGCGTGGCATTTTTGAAACTCCTGAAAACAGTAATATTCTGTATTTTGCAGATGATATTTTTATTTGCTCTTGCGAAACTTGTTGGAATGAAATAGTAGAAGAAATACCGGAGTCTTTAAATCAAATTATGCTTTAATGTAAAAAGTGGAAGTTGACCATATCCTCAGAAAAAGGTAGAATAATTAATTTTTCAAAAAAAAAAATCTACCAGTCTTTGCAGCTTGCAACAGACGGTTATCAAATTTCTCGAATTTTGCATCTGAAAGATCTTGGCATAATATTTTACTCAAATTTCATTTGGGGCAGACATATCACTCACCACCTACAAAGAAAGGGATTCTAGTAACTACTTAAATACTGTTAAAGCAATTACTTCTGCCAGATTCTGTACGACAACTCATCATCTTATCACCATTAATATATATAACAATTCGATATATTTTAGATCACGGATGCCAATTTTTTTCTTCTTAGCAAAAAACAAACAGAGAGAAACTAAAACCCATGCATAATTCAGTTTTATGTTTAGCCCTACGAACTTGAAAAAACACTCCAGTTGAAATTTTAAGAGTAGCATTCAAATTTAAGTAATAGCATTCAAATTCTCCATGACTTCCTTTGCTTTAAATTTCTCATAAAGCAATTATCACTGAAAAGCTATTCACCAAATTCAGGATTCTTTTGGAATGTGTGCGAACTTTTCTATAAACCTACTGAAAGAAAAATTTGCAATCCTCAAAATACAGACAATACACTTCATGAACTCTTTGCACCTCAAAAGAATATATTTTTAAACGGATTCCTCCTACCCTATCGATGATAATTATAAATTTGAAATTTTTATGAAAAAACTGCATTTCTCCGAGACCAAGATCTTCCAGAGATCATTGTAAAAATATGTTCGCCGATTACATACAAACAAAGTTAAAGGACAACATTCTAATAGTAATAGATGGCTCTAAATCTATCAAATAAGCATCGATAGGAATCATAATTCCTCAAGAAAGATGGACGCCATATTTTTTTTTTTTTTTCCATTAGAGAATACAATTCTATCTTTCCAAAGCTATAGTCATTTTTATTGCCTTAAAGAACTGGGCTACAGAAAGAAAAAATTAAGTAATTTTAAAAACAATAGTCTTCGGTTTTCTAGAATATAAATAGAAAATAAAATGCTGTTATTTTAAATTTAAGTTTTGAGCTACAAGAAATTCTTCAAATAGCTCAATCAATAACATTCATATGAGACCCAAGGGTATTGATATTAACGAAGAAGTTGGCAATCTTTCAAAACGCTCTCGGGTCCTTAGAATATTGTTTCGTGGATATCGGCAGAAGATATCACAAATAAAGATATTTAAAAAAAATGTCGAAAAATAGATAAAGAGCTTCAGACATAAAAATTTTAACTACATTTCAACACGCCAAAAATTGGAATAATCAAGTGGAAAAAATAGATTTTCAAAAGTACTGATCAATAATATTCGATTCAAAAAGCTAGTGGGCATGGTTGCACCTTGATGCCAGTAAAGACACGCAGTGTAGTCGGGGTTGATACCCGTCAAGTCTGTCGCGGTTCCAAATCTTCCCGTTAGCGTTGCATGGTGAAACAGGTTCTATGTTAGCTCAGGTGTCGTCTTCGTCGCTTGACGGAGGCTCAAAATTATGAGCTCCGTCGCCATTAGCCCTCTTTTTTTTCTAGTGCGACGTTAATAAAACCAATTGATAAGACGAACTCTTCAACAATAACGTGATACAAGACAAAAGATTATATTAAAAAAGTTGAAGAATTGTTGAATAACTGCATTTTATTTAAAATAACTGCATTTTATTTATCTTTACCAATAGATTCTAAACATGCCAATTTTCTAAATTTGCATCAAATAATCTAATTTTAATTCAAAGAACTATGAACACTCAGACTTTGGTCACTCAGACCAAAGCTCTTTTGAGCTAGTATAATTTCAAAATAATATTGCAAGATCCTGAAAATTTTTCGAAGCGTAAGGAAGGACCAGAACTCCTAAAGCACTTCAGTGTTTGCACTGAGCTGGAATTAATGCGGGAGTGAAATTCATAAGTTTCAACTGTATTTTTAAGCTAATTAGGACGGAAGAACAATAATTCAAGTTTCCGTGAATGTTCACCTGAATCTCTTACAGGCCGCTTTATCGAACTTTTTTTTGTTAACTTTTATAATATAAAAATGTATCTATTTCCATATACGCTCCTTAAATTTTTTTCTTTGCTAAAAAAACAAAACATTTGAAATCTTAACTAGGCAAGGGGCACACACATTCCCACACAATAGACCTAAATAATTATTTACATTGAATATTTGTAGAATAAAAATATACTACTCTAATATTCAGAGTAATTTATTTGAAAGACATTTTTTTTTTACATTATTTCTCAACACACACAATACATATCATTTGGACGCGTTTCCAGGTTTAATGTACAAGTTTGCTAGTGCCAATGCATTAAATATAATTGGTTTATCCCTTTCAAATACTATTTTTATTGTGACAGATGATTCGAAATAACTATTTTTGTTGTCCTTTAAAATGGCTGTCATAATTGCTTAAAAATTATACAATTCAATAAATTTTACAAGAGAAGGAATGTTATCGACAATTGTGATGTGATTCAATTGCTTTATAAATGTCTCACTGAGAAGCAACACGAGGACTATTGGCGACGGACCTCATATTTTTGAACCTCAGTCAAATGAAGAGAACGACAACTCTCTCTCCAACCTTCCACACCATGCAAACGTGAGGACTTGGGACTTCACCATATTTAACGTCAAGGAACCGGCTACACCACAGGTGTTTAGAGACCTCAGGGGTCGAACCCACGACTCGACAAAAACTGTTCGCGACCATGACCACTAGGCTACTGAGGCCATCTTATTGGCGATATTTTATTTGTATGTAATCAAACATTATCGCTAATTATGAAACATTTAAGCAAACCTTATATTAAATAAACGTCTTAACGTGACGCTGCATTTAATTAAAGTCGGTGCAGATATATTCCATTCCAGTTTTTATGCTACTAAATTTTATCAAACCAGTTAACGATAAAATAAGTGCCTCCCGTTTTCTGAATTTTAGTACAAAGATTTAAATACGAGAGCCCCATGAATATTTGCCATTTCATTTTCCTCGATCAACTGATGTCAAACCAACCGCAAGTTCGCCCCGAGTCAACCCTCGAAACTTGTCGAGTCGTTAAGCGTAGACGTTCTTCGCATCAAATCAATAATCTTAAATCTTCATCTGTTTGGCACCCTCCGGCAATTCGATGGTAAATGACCTCCACAGTAAATAAATCTCTGTCATCAAATCTAGGACAGGAAGAGATCGGGTCAAGAAAGATCACATTCCCTGGAATAAAGTACCGGCAAGCACTTTTCGCTAAATTTAAGGATACAGATATTTGCTTTCATTGATGTCCTGGGAAGAAAATTGGACGATACTTTTTGATCAATGTCGAGAGAATGGAATTTAATAACAGAAGCCATTGTATTGGAATGGTGATATCTTAGACAATAAGTGGGGGATCTTTCGACTTCCAACAATTGTAAAAAAATATTAACAAATGTTTTTGTTTCCTCAGATTAAAAGAAAATTTAACTGAAGAGTGCTATTCAGTAATGGACCACCTTTAAAATATTAATGAATCTTACTTGTGTGTTTTGAACATGAGTAGATGATGTTTTTGAATAATTACCAATACTGTTATGATTAAGATTTTGCTTTAAAGCTAATATTAGTTTGTACTAATTTCTGCTCTAGAATAAATACCATTTGATTGAAAAGGATTCATGAGCAGCAGGTACACAATCTAAAAAAATCTATTCTTTTTTTTTAACTTAGAACTTGAACTAGCTTGCAAAGTTAAATCACAACAACGCTTGTATTCTTAAAATATTGAAATGTCGTGAATGTCACTTTAGAATAATCGCAGTTTCAAAGTAGTTTTCTATGTTGAAAGGATTTATTTTCAATATCTAAGCCATACCACCCATTTTCAGAGTTACAAATTTAATCTTTTTGGAGCTAGATCTATCATCTTCCAAATTTTTCTTCCTTTGGTTCTAAAATTTAAATTTAGCACATAATCAAAATTCCTTACCTATTAAACAGCGCTTAAACTTTTATTTAATGTTTCTATTCTTTCGTTCTCACTCACACTATTAATAATTAAACACCAGAACACTTAACAATAATAAGTAAATAATCTCTTTTTTTTTTGCTTTAAAATGCTTTTTCTTGAACTCAATAAAAACTATAAAATGTTGTGTGTGTCAACTCTAATTTTTTATATTACTAATATAAATTAACATCAACAAGAACAATGCTTTTTAAAATGATCTATTTTTTGTGTTGTTAACATTTTGTAGTACTAGAGTTTAAAAGCCGATCAAGCACTTACATGTTCAATTGGTGTAAAGTCTGGCGTTCTTGTTGGCCAGTTAAGAATTTGAATCATATAGTGGCAAGATATACGAGACAAGTTGGATTTGCAGGAGCATGGAGAAGATTTACAAGATAACATACCTTGATGAATAATACAAGCGATCTCAAGAAGTCATCCACGAGTCATTGAGTAGTTAAAGTTGTGTGCTCAACTATTAGAAACGACTTACTAAGGTAAAAGAGAGATAGCATCCCCATTTTATCACATAAGGAGTAGTGGCTATCTGTACCCATATAGATAGAGCATCCACACTCTGAGATGTGATGGTCATCTTTTTCCAAGACTGATTTATCGATGAATATTATGTTTTGTCTCTATGATGTTAACTACGACGATTGAGCACGATAGTATTCTATATGTTTTTGTCGATCTTAAAGAGAAAATCAATTGATTTATTACTTATTAACGTCACACTTGAAGCAATACGAGGGCTATAGCCGATGGACATCAAAAAGACGTGACGGGGACACCTCAACCAGCACCCCATTCTCCTAATTCTCGCACCAAGCTAACGTGAAGGCTTGGAATGCAGATTCACTTCACGGAAATATTCAGCCGACAGATTCAATGTGCATTTGCCCTACTTTCGCTAAACGACAGATTTTTAGTGGCATCAGGACCTCTTCCTACGACTCGAATGAAACAACGCCAGCTCGAGACCGTAAGCACTCGTCTATAGCAACTGCCTTAAAGTCCTATAGGGAAGGCTTTTATTCGTGATTGAGATATTGGCATTTAAATGATTTATTTATATTCACTTACAATTCTTTCATGTGTGGAGTTTAGTGGGAAATTTAAGAACATAGAGATTCCAGGAAATGTCCTAGTTCCTTGACTGGGGGGTTAAGATTGATAGTTTTGGGTACGGAACTCGCAATTTTAAACCATGATCAGGTGATAATGCCCACACCTAAATTACACTCCTATCTCCAAACGTCCCCACCACGCCACTTGAGGACTTTGAGCAAGAAATGCTTAACATGTCCCGTCCTTTCTACATAGTGGGTCTTCAACGGAACTAAGCCTGAAATCCATGACTCGACCGCAACATCAACCGTTCACGAGCTCGTAACTATGTTTACTCAGATGCTGTGGCCGAGAGGAGAGGTTAAAGGTCCACGTCTTGAAGGGCGACGTGAAATAATAAAAATGTGCAGCTGTGGATTTCACGGTTAACTGTGAACATCACTGGCTGACGTACAACGCTAATAATGTATTCTAGTTCAGTATCACTGAAAATTTGATTGAGCAGGTTGTGTGGAATATATTGAATAGAAATTTGATCCACGTAACTGTAATAAATGGAGTGAAGTTTCAAAGACGTTTAAGATTAGAGATTTTAATTATATAGAGTTATTTCATTTATGAGATTTTTAATTCCTGTGGTTAAATAAAGAATTAAAACGTAGAGTTTCCTCTCCTTCACTTCTCTAATTATACAACATGTGCAAAATGTAATATGGAAGAAGATGCACAAGTTGTACGGTGGATAATGATCTATTTATAGTATCTCGGACAATTTCATCTAGGTAGGTGATCTTGGTGGTAAGTGGGGTTGGTTCGGGCTTATGATACAATCATCCTATCGAGTCACTCAGTCATATACCTTGCTTACCAGTGCTTTCATTGGGCCGATACCTACCTAGCAAGAACCATTCCTGTCAGCACTCTCGGTATAAATATATACGGCTTAAGTAATGAACTGTTGCTCAATATAACCAGACCGTCTCAAACATTCCAATTACTTGAATTTATCTTGTTGGAACAGAGTTTCTCAGCCACTGGTTCGGTGATCCACGGGACTTAGCCTGCCGGTCTGCGAAAAATTTAAAGTATTGAATGTTCTTTCTAGTGTTATTTAAACCTCTCAATTACATTTTACGGATATACACCTAACTAGAAAACAACGTGTATACATCAAAAGAGTACTTATTAAATATTCATCCTAATTTGAAATAATTATCTCGCGTGTTCTCTGTTCAACAATTCTTTAAATAAATCACACCATCGAGTTGTTACCATATTCGAAGGAATTTGGGTGCTGCACGTGACAATTGCGAAGGCAAAGTGCGCAGCAATTAAAAAATATGGAAAAACGAATGAATCCGAGTTCCGAGACATCTCCTTCTCTTTAGTCTATTCTACTTGAGCTCTACCGACTGTAAGATAGTGCAGGTGTGACCAACTGGTAATTACCCAACTAATTCCAGATATGTCAGAAGATAGGCGATCAACAACAGGACGTTTCAAGAAACAAACACAATTTATTAACCCTAAAACACTTAAAATAATTTAAACTTAACGTAGAAATATTAGCTGACGACTTGACCAGCTGATAGAAAGAAAGAAGGGATAATCGACGTGGAAGCTATTCTTTATACACTTGCTGAAGAAAGATGAATTTACTTATTTGTATTTTTCCTTTTTTACCTTTGACCGGTTCGTTTTTCTACAACTGCTGGCTCCCATTCTCAGTGGTCAGAGTGCAAGGACCGTAACATACAACAGTACTCCCCTCCAAGTTCATAAGACGATCAACACAGAAATTAAATCTCCGGTTTCAAACAATGGCCAGATCACGCTGTACTTTCTAGACTTATGTCATCTGTTTTTGGAACTGGATACTGACTTATTCGTGCAGAATGAAAGCAGGTTCAACCAACCAATCAATTGATGTTGTAACTTTATCTCCTCTTATTGACAAAGTATAAAGTTTAGGATTGCTTGCTAACACCTTGTATCACCCTCAATACGGCTGTATTATCAATGGCGGGAGCGTCGCATCATGACGGACAGAAATTCAATCAGTACCGGAAAGTTGTCTGTGCACAAATGTCTGTGGACGGAGGGCTGACAATGGACGTAACTTCTGCATGTGATCCCTAAACTTACTCAACCACTCCGTGGTAGAAAACTCAGACGATCGATTGCAAGAAATTCGCTCAGTAGTTTTAAAGTTGACTGTAGACGAATTCGGTAAGAGAAGCCTCCAAATCTACCTTAAGACTAGTTCTAATACGCAAGAGCACGATAGCAATGGATTCCAACCATTTGTGCGAGTCGTGACATCTCAATGCTGCCTTAAGGTGTTTTGTGAATTCCAAGATATTTGGTAAGGGAGTGAAACATGACACTTTCAAAATTCTACCACGATCGGTTGTGACCGTCATAGAAACCCCAAAACGAACAACACAGCCGACGTATAAAAAATCGAGAAACCGTCTTCTGTGTCTCATCCTACGTGGAGAAAGCTGTTTATATACGATTGTTGTTTGTCATCGCTTCCAATATGAAATCAGAAATATGATAGTATTGAATAAATGCAAGAACTGTAAGCTTAATTTAAACTGCTGTTTGTAGAAAATGCAACACCATGAAGGAATCATCAGAATCAAATGAAATTCGCAGCAAATGTCAATTATAAGATATTATGCAAATTAATAAAGTTTCAGAGCCATCGCGCGTGCGCGGCGCGCGCAGCGCCCTCTGAATTGATGCTGAAAGCGTATAAATAAAGTGCTGTAGCGGGACGTTGAAAAAAGTCTATGATTATTTGTTAGTGGCAAACGTTTAGTGAGACCTGAGTATGCCTCCACGACGGAAGAATAAGAAATTCAAGCAACTTACGGAGTTTGAACGAGGGAGGATAATCGGCCTTCGAGAAGGAGGATTTTCCTATCGCGCAATAGCAGCTCGTATGCAGCGGAACAGTTCCACAGTGATGCGAGTTTGGAAGCAGTGGACCGACGAGCACCGAACAACTCGAAAAACAGGCACTGGACGACAGAAGGTGACGTCAGAGCGCGATGATCGACACCTGCTCCGCATGGCGGTGAATGATCGCACAGCTTCCTCCAGGCAGCTGGCAGCACGTTGCTCTACTGCTACAGGTGTACAATTGTCGGCTTCGTCAATTCGTCGTCGTCTGCTGCGCCGTGGATTGCGTGCAAGGGTGCCTTTATACAGGATTCCCCTCACGGCGAATCATCGACGGCTGCGTCGGCAGTGGGCTCTTGAGCACAGAGACAGGCGAGCTGATTGGCACCAAGTTGTCTTTTCAGATGAATCACGCTTCAATTTGTGGACCCATGATGGCCGTGTTCGTGTTAGACGTTATGCCGGTCAACGCTGCCTTCCTGAGTGTATTATTGAACGACATAGTGGTCGAACACCCGGAGTTATGGTCTGGGGTGCGATTTCGTATCATGGACGATCCAATTTGATACGAATTGAGGGTAATCTCAATAGCAACAGGTACGTCCGTGAAGTGCTACAGCCCGAAGTCGTTCCTTTCCTTCAAGGCATCCCTGGAGCTATCTTTCAGCAGGATAATGCACGCCCACATGTTGCGCGGACTGTTCGAGACTTCTGTTCAGCACAACGCATGCAACTTCTTCCTTGGCCTGCTTATTCACCGGATATGTCGCCTATTGAGCACGTGTGGGATATGGTTGGTCGGCGTCTCGCTCGTGATCCGCGTCCTGCAGTTTCCAAAGACGAACTTTGGTTGCGCATACAAGCGATATGGAATTCTCTTCCTCAAGCAGATATTCAACATCTGTTTGACTCCATGCCACGTCGTATAGCAGCACTTATTGCAGCGCATGGTGGCTGCACCAAATACTGATTTCGGACGCTTAATTTGTTTCTTTTGTTTTGAAAATTTCATCATTTATTTGTATCAGTACAAGTCGTTTCTGCATTAAATTTCATTTGATTCTGATGATTCTTTCATGGTGTTGCATTTTCTACAAACAGCAGTATATAAAAAAAAGAGTAAGCACGTAGAATATATTTTAAGCTTTTTTTTCTTTAAATAAAAAAAAAATGTCATATTTTTATTTCGGAAAATTTTGGTAATTTCTTAAAAACTTTAACTCACTGTCAGTCCCCCCCCTTTCCGTTTAGCTACTTCAACGCTGTTAACGTTAGCTTTATTAAAACGTTAGCTGTTGTTAACGTTAGCTGAAGTTAAAATAAATTACATAGAAACGAAAATCCTCTAAAATAGGGTCCGATAGAAAGAGAAATATAAAAATAAATTGGTTCTGAACTGTAAATTTACAAAAAATGTAAATATAGACAAAATATTTACACATGTATAAGTGTCCAAAAAATATCGTTTCAAATATAATACTCCTCTCTGATTATTCATTTTACATTCAACGATGAAAAAACGACTGAATTATTATTATTATATATTATTTTCTACATATAGAGATTGCGCAAATGTTGGTGAAAAGATTATCTTACTTTAATTTGCCATACTTTTGGAATCTTATTTTTCAATTTTCCGTTCATTTGAGTATTTATATTGTTTAGTTTAGGATTGTAAGGTTAATTCTCACTAAAAAGTATTACAGTAGTGAAATTTTCATATTCATAATATATCATGATAATTTAAAAAAAAAAAGACTTTGCCTACAGTTTTGAAAATATTTTATTATACATTCAAACAAGTAACACAATAAATCCTTTCATACTTTAGCAAAAATAACACACGATTACAAACTTTTGCTTGATCTTTTAGATACAACTGAATGTTAAAGAGTTTTCAAATTCCTTTGGGATATAAAGGAACCGAAAAACTCACAGAAATGTAAGTGCGTAGTAATCTGATATGTAACAATCACAGTACACATCATAAGAAACAAAGAAATCAAAGGTATCCGAAGTGACTGACTGAAAGAAAACAACAATAAAATCATTTTATTATGTACATACACATAGAAATCTAATATACCTAATAATGGAAATATTCAGTTTTATCTCTTAGATAAGCACTTATACATTTGGGAATAAATTCAATCATCCTCATTTCAATAATAAATATGATCAAATGAGAGTAACAGTTGAAATGGGGGAAAAGAACATCTACATAAATTTAATTAACATAAAACGAATGCATGAGAGACAGAGAATATGTAATTCTTTTACCTATTTACATTAGATTATCAATTTTTACAATCAATCACTGACAATGGTTGATTGCTGTATTTATATATTGCTTTTTTATGATCTATAACCCACACGTCTGGATGCATAACATATGAATGAATATTAAACATTACCGCAAAATCTTAGCAATGAAAAAACAAAACATAAAACAAGCAAAGCTCTTTACCATCACTAGAAACTCTTACAAACCCTTCGTGGTCGCATGTCTTGATTTGAGGATTCCCTCCTCAATATAATTCTACTTGATATATATATATATATATATATATATATATATATATATATATATATATATATATATATATATATATATATATCAAGCAGAATTTTATTATATATATACATAACATTATGTTCTCAATCTAAGGAAGATTTTAAAAAAAGTTGACACCCCTTAAATGAAGGCTCTTCTTTAACTTCCACCCTACGCTAATGTGAATTATGTAAGGAAATGAATCAGATTTAACGGACCTTCATTACTGCTCAAGTTATCCGCCGTCTAAATTTTTTGTAAAAATGTTCATTTTATTTCTTTCATTATACTATGCGTTGGTTTAGATATAACGAAAATTGAAAACATGAAACGGCTTAAGAACAATAAACATTTAGCCAACAGACAAAAAATATATTATGCTTTTAAAACAATAACATTTACTATCAAGCTCAGCGATCCAAAATTTAATAAGTGAATGCTATTTTTTTTAATAAGTTGTCCCGTATTTTCTGTGCGGTGAGGAATGAGCTTTATTTAAAATTATCCATAAATGTTATATTTAATTGAAAAATAGATCAAAAATCTGAAACAGTAAACATCATTTCTGTAAGTTCATTCGTTAAAAAATTGCTAACGATAAAAAAAAAAAAAAAAGAACCAATTTCTAATATGACCGTCATTAAAAGGCGCTACGTTAGGGAATTTAGAGTTGATCATACCTTTGCTAGAAATTCGATTTCAGAGAATCAGTGACTTGTATAAATTATTTTATTATCACAGACATATTAATTAAGTTTTGTTTATACGATGAATAATTCTAAAAATTTGTAATTAAGTTGATTTCCGCTCTTTTTTTCTTTGAATTTGAAAAGGAATCATTTTCTTATATAAGCATAAGCATCCGTGACTCTATGAGTTCATAGCCATCTCAAACTTCATTTTTTTAATATTGGAATTGTCCAATTGTTACAATAAACTTTCTCCGATGTCAGCATTTCTTAAAAAATTTCTTTTTAAAATATCTGGCACATCTCATAACGTAATAGATTACTTTCATAAACATAATTTTTGTTAGAGGATAAGGACATTTTTTTCGATATTTTTTAAATGTAATTACACGCATGTTCGAGTCTTATCTCAACCACGAACTTCATCCTAAATTCAAAAAGCTTTTCTGTTTTTTAAAAGGGGATGTCTTTTAGGAATATTGTGATATAGCTCTACAGGGATTTTATATATGTATGCAATATTATAAAACAAATCACGTCTTGTGGTAAATTTGATTCTACACTTTTTTTCTCTGTTATTTTGACACTATCCACATAATTATAACGGGTGTTTTAGATAAATACAGTGAAAATTTAATTTTCGAGGAGATGAGCCCGAACACAGTTTCTCAGAATACCTAAGAACCCTAACCCCACAAGAAAAAATAGTTGAAACTTTTATCGAACGCTAATAGAATATTTCAGCATACATTTTTCGAGATGATATGTTCTGGATTCTTAATTTTCAGAAATAAATTTTCACTTGCCATTCTGGAAGCCAAAGTTACCCTTTTGTGCGAATCAGAATACAAACTATTTGATAGTCTATGATGGTTTCACAAATAATTATTTTTTTCCGCAGAAATATTAAATTGTCTGACCCATTTACTTCGTGTCTATATCATTTGGGAGTCATCTGTCACGTGAAATTTTGTGAGCAGCAGTTTTTGAGGGAAGCATAAGAAAAACAGAAATAAAATAATTCAAGAAGCATCCCATCCTCCAATTGAAAGTTGCATAATTTATACAGTTTCGCTTTTATGTGGTTTTTAAATGAAAACAAAAAATTGGTTTGAATTTTACTTTGATTTTTGCTTCTAGACATTTATAAATTAAGTATTATATTAATGCATATGCTTCCGGAATGCAGGACTCTTATATCACCGATTTTATACCATAAAAATGTTAATCAACAATGATTAACGAAATTGAAAATGTAATCAACAACTCAATTATTGCCGCAGTACCTATGAAAAAAGTTGGAGAATTTTCCGTTATTGTCTCGGACAGAGATATTACATCTGTGCAACAAAAGAGAAGGAGAAATCTTAGTTTTTCAAAGCTTTGAAGAAAAGTAAAGGGTGATTTTTATTTTTGTGGAAAATGTTGTAGTTATAAATGTAATTTATATTTAAATTATTTTATTGTTTTTATTCGAACGGAATATTAGTAGTTTATTTATGCTTATTTTGTTTTTGTACCGAATATTACATCGTGTTTCTGCTTTTGATTTTCAATATATATATATATATATATATATATAAATTATGAAAATTAAAGTACTTTAAAATTAATGATCCAATATCTTTTTTTCCACGTGATTCTTTACTCATTTTACAATTACAATTTACGCGATTTTTTGAAGAACGTACCCACCATGTAAATCTAAGGAAGGATGTAATACGAGTTTAAATGAAATCCACTAGTTTCTAGTTTGTATCTTTTGACTAAGAAAATGCTGCTAACATTTCAAATGGTAGTTTTTTTCACGGTAGAAAAAACAACATATATAAACCCTGAATCGATATAAAAGAAATGCATTTATCTTTCTTCGTGTCTTTTAAATAGACATCTGACAATCTAAGAATTTGCAATAGCAACTTGTATTTCACATAAATATTTGAAAGCAGCTTGTGTTCGTAATAAATAACCCAAACGAATATTATGCCAATGAATTTGTAGTGAGGTATTTCTCAGCTCATCCATTCGTGGAATCCTTCAATGACTTTTTCCTTACGACTACAAAGAGTTAATGCTGAAACACAGAAAGCTTAAGAAACGACAACAAAAAAACACGTAGCACACTTATGAATAAGCAGTATAGTATTTTCATGTATAAAATATGCTGATGTTGTACTCAATTGTTCATGTAACAAGTGCATAATAGTGAATAGAACTTCTTAAAAGCATTGCATTAAATTAAGTTCATCAACATGTAAGTACATAGAGTCTTAAACTTATTATATCCACCATTTTAAACTTTATTTATGTAGAAGTATTTCTGAAAAGTGCATAAGTAGTAGCAAGATGTGAAGTTTTGAAAGTCATGTTTGAAATTTGTAAAAACTGCGAACCATTAATTGGTGGTAGAGCTGTCAAGTAACTGACTAGAGTCATTTTCCAAAATTTTTGAGTGCTTCTTGGATATAAATAACTTACAAGTCATTGTTATGTGCTGCGCAATTTTTTTAATGATTTTTGTAAATATAGCCTAGCTCAAAGAGATTGCATTAATTCAATTTCCAAATTTTGAGGCAGCCTAGAAAAGAACAATCCAAGCGTAATTGTATCAGAAAAGAACACGGCGTACAGATTCTTAACCTGGGAACCATGGAAAAATTTCAAAAGATCCCAGAACTTGAATGAGAAAGCCTCGGCTCAATGCTTACTGTCAGAGACCATAAATCAGGTGGTTATTTCTAACTCGTAACAAATTACAGTATCAGTCATCGAGATTCCATGTATCAGAAAAAAGAGTATCAGTTATCGAGATATCATAACGCGATATAATATGATTATCGAAGAAAAACAATAATTTTTTCGATTCATATACATTTAAGATGTGTCTATGAGCCATTAACAGGTCAAAAACCTCTTTCGCATTTACATGTATTTACGCATTAATATTTAATATGTTTAGAAAAAATCCGTGTATTACTACTTAATTTCTTGTTGCACTAATTGTTTTTTAGTAATTTGTAAAAGGTTTCACTCGAAGTTTTGAACGCGTTAATATACCACTACATAACTGAGAGACCAATAACCTTCATTTTATTGGCTAAATGGTTCGTGGAAATAAGAAAAAAAACCTATTTGTATATACAATCGCCTTGAACCATTGTCTATGTCCTGTCAGTGTGAAAAGCTATATGTTCGCATTTGTAGGATTTACGATATTATTTCTTAAACTGAATACCCAGACTATCATTGCCCAAAAGATATGGAACTAAAAAAAGATTACAGTGATCTATGATCTGAAATATCATTTTTAGTTTATTTTTATAGCTCATTTTACTGCTAAATAATAATTCATTTACCTTCTCCTCTGTGACGCTGTCTTATGTAAGCAATTGAATATAGAAATATTGATTTTTCCCCCCAGTTATCATCCCTTACTTTTTGTCCATTTCGTCAAAGTTCTAACCTATAAAGTTCCCATGGAAGATAATTTACAATATCATTTTCCTTAAACTATGTTAAAATGAGATGTAACTTCATTAAGCCGATATATATGTATACATGCGAGTGTAATTGATTTATATTACATTTTTTTCAGGCATTAAATATATTCGTTTAATAATTATTTTTATAGTTTAATTGATATATTTTACAAATATTAAAGTGAATATTGGTTGAGAATAAAATAAATCATTTGATTTCCGTTTATTTTACAAAAACCAGCTCTCAAAAAATATTGCAAAAATAAAAATCATTCGTTGTTTTCAATATCTTAATCAATAAAAAGGAAGTTAATTTCGCTATAAGAATAATACTAACCTGATATTTCATGCATTACATATATTATTAACCATATGTACAGTTATTTTACATTTTCTATTAATTACAAATTCAATCGATAAGAAAATCAAATGAATAATATTAATTGTTTTAACCACTGTTATAACAAATAAATTTAACAGTGGTTGAGCATATAGAACTATAATACAGCAGGCAATGGCTGTAGGTTATAGAATAATAGGGATGGTCAAGACTCCCATCGTAGATGGCTGCGAGATTTTAAAAGCTGCCCGTAAACCTGATTCAAATATTAACAAATTACATTAGGAGAGAATAACTCTATCACTCTAAATTATTATTTTGAAGGTTTTTTTTTTTTCAAACTGATTTTTAATCGCCTTTATAGTCGCCAGTAGACATATTTTTTGCCAATCAAGTTGTTCTCTCAACCTAGAAGTTTGGCCATCCCTATCGAATAACATTCTACTCTATCGAATCCCTGAAGAATAGTCCTTCAATTTATTTTAATAATATTTAATTTCTATTCAAGGAATCCATAATTCTGAAAGAGAATATTTCAACTTCAATTTGCAACAAAAGCAGTAAGATTCTGTCATGCATAGATCCAACAAAGCAACTCAAAAGAGTGCTATTTGCAGCTACATATTCTTTACATAATTCCTAAAATTCAAGGAATCTAATCAAGATTTTAAATTCTGGCATACATTTTCACAATTAGCATGTACTTATATAGATACAAAGCCTTTAGTGAATCTTTATCATTAAATAGTAAGTAACATGGCAAAATCTCACATTCATATAATATCAAATAAACGAAATATGATTACTGTAACTTTTGTAATAATTGAATTAAGTGTTGGCATCTGTAAGAAATGTATACATATGATTACTAAGGCACCTATTTTTAATAAGTTTACTGATGGAGGCACAGAATTACAAAATTTCAAACACAACTGAGGAACCTTTTAATACTAAAAAGCTGCTTTGAATAAATAGTTTTGATTCCATTGAGAACTTAAAGAAACACTTTCAAGAAATTTCGATCAAATTTAATTCAAAATTAGCATTATTTTCTTATAATTCCAATTACGAAATTAATATACGCATCGAATATTCCCAAACTTCTCTTGTTCGATTAAACTAACGCCTGTGGCATGAACTTGGAGTCTCTGTTTACGTTTTACAGTTCAATTTTTTATTCTTCTCAAAGACAAGAAGAAGAAAAAGAGAAGAAAAAATTAAGAAATCACATTATACCAAAGTCATGAACACTTGGAAATATAAATATTAAATTGATTATATAATTAATTTTAAAATATCAAGACAGATATTTTTTTCCAAATAACTAATGGATTTATTGTTCTTGAAAGTCTGATCACGATGGCTTTCAATTAATAATTATTACTGGAAGTCGAAATAACTACATTAATTGATAAAAGTAAATGAAAATCAGATAATGTTATTCAGTTGTTGAATAACACGTGGAAGATAAAAAAAAATTAAGATCGAAATTTGATCAATTTTTTCAGTACTTCGGTTTCAAAATTTATATTTATTTTGAATAGAGGTCACGTAACCTACGCCTGATTTAAGCAATAATACACATTAAAAGAAATTATGTATTAATTCTTTGCTCTGATTTCAATATCTATCCTCTCAATATTTATAACAAAATAGGTCCTTACGATTTTATTAAGCTATTAGTTAATTAATATATTTGTACTTGGATTTTATTCTCTTTTTTCTTAATAGTTTTATCTCAGTCATTCTTTCCCGTTCATCTCCTCACTTTGCTACGCAAAATATAATCAAGGTATATGAAAAATTATTTTTCTCCTTAAGATATTATTTTATTCCAATGATTTCACTATTTTATATAAATGACTGTATTGTTTCTTGCCTTTCTTGCTCTTAAATTGTGCCTCACGTATATTTGAATCTATATTAGATATATATTCAAACATATTATATATTATAGAAAGTGAAACCCTCGAGTGAATAATATCTCCTTGTATGAAGTGATATACGCTCTCTTTTTATTGTGGATGTTTTCACTCATGTTTAAAGTTTAATTACTTTTATGTAATTGTTGTCTATTTTTGTAAAAAAAAAATGAAAGTTAGATAGCTATCAATACCTAAAAGACAGTAGAAATTTTTGTCGAGGGAAACGTGCCTTTCTTTGTCAAGAATAATGACTATTTATTTAATCTTAAGGCGTCTCCAAATATATACAATTTTGTGCATATTATTTTTGAAACATACTCTCCCCAGAATTTTTATTAAAATAGGTACCTTAGCAGCACACTTTAATAATCACATAATTCAAATGTGACTCGTTTTCTTATCAAGTCACTACATATATTCACATCAATGTATAATTAGAAAAACCAAAAATCACAACATCGTAAAAGAGTAAAATGGTGGATGAGAGAGAAAGTTACAAATATATATATATATATATTTAGATAGATAATACATAAATACAAACATATATTCAACGAATCCTTTTTAGTTTCCGTATTAATTTTTTTTGTCTGTGAATACGGTTACCTTCTCTGCCACATGTACATTAGAATAAGCTCCTTCTTACAAACAGAAGAAATAAGAAGTGTATCTCGTTCCTCAGATGGTCCATACCTGCACCTTTTCCGCCACTACGCACCAGTTGGCGTGGTCGTAGTACGAGGAGATGATGTGCAAATTGTCCACGTGCGTCTCGATGAGGTTGTCCAGTTCTCCCTGTCGGAAGACGTGATAGTATCTGTGATACGACATCAGTCCCCCAGTTTCGTTTCCTGGAAGACTCTCCTGGGAAGTGGACTGGGACAGGGACGAGTTCCTGCTCAATTCGTTTCTGCTGCTCGACAGAACTTCTTCCACCGACCTCTGTCTCGGCTTCATTCTTGGCGAGCATGGAGCAGACTGAGTGGACTGCAGAGATTCGTCATCCTTCTCGAACGAGCTTTGGCGTATTCGATCCAGGCACACACTTTGAGATGTCCTGTTGAGGATCTTAAGTTTATCAGGTATTTTTTTCCCATTCTGGATCGGTTGAGTGGTGTTTGAGCCGTTGGTGGTTTCCTCTTTTGTGTTTTCGGAGTTCTGAATATTTCGTTCCAGATCTTGGCACTCCATCTTGTCCTTGTTCGGTTCTGAATAGATTCGTGGGCCGTTTTCTGGTGGAAGTTTGACGAAAGCTTGACCCAAGTTTTGCATCTCGTTCTTTAGTCGGTCCGAATGGTTGTTTGTTGAGTCATGTCCATTGGACATCGACTTCTTATTGTTTGATCTGAGGAGGGAAAACAAATCATCAGAGCGTAAATTTATTCAAATGATTAATTATAAACGTACAACTTTGACCCTGTCATAAGATATTCTTATAGATTTTTTCAATTTTCTCATAAAATAAATTTCATGCAGGTTCCATTGTTTGAGGCATCATTACCGATAACTTACTTTTTCTATTTTCAGTAACAGTAGATGTGTGAAACATCATCAAGGTTTATCACCCATTATATAGCATGATATATTTTACAATATGGAATTTTTCACTCGGATATTTATAATTTTCTATATCAACTGCAGTAACAGAACCTCTAAATTTTCAAAAAAGACTCCAACTCACAAGGCAAAGGCTAAAGTGAGAATTTGAAAAAAATAATATCACACATCCCTGATGATGACTTAGTAACCACATTATGAATCATTGCTTTTAAGGTATATCAAAATAAAAGAAATGTAAAATAAAATAAATCAATGTGATTTGAAGAGATAAACGTATACAGAAAAATTCGATTGTCTCTAATGAAATTTATAAAATTTATATTACATTTTTGTGATTATATATTTATAACTCTGTACGATATTCTGAAAACAAAACAAAACTGAAATAAATTGCTTTGGTATTAACTTTTCCTATGAATTAAGCTTAATTAATTGTTCAAAGACTTGTAACTAAGTCAATTTAAAACTACCATGACTTTTAACTTCAAACCAATATTCTAATTAAATATTACTGGATTCATAAATTTTGTAACGTAGTAAATACTGGAGAATATAAATAAAAGGAAATTAAAATAAAATATATTTTGAGAAATTTCTAGTACAAATCGGAATCCCTTACAATCACAGTTATCTGTCACTAATTTAAAATGTATGAAAGAACTTTCAATGTTTTGAGGATACTTATTAACAAAGATTTGAAATCATCTAAAAATGGAAAGCCTTTGTATTTACATTTTTAATTGTTATGAACAGTAGATTTTTTTTCCTACGAAATTCACACTATAACAAAGAAGAGGTCAAAATTATTTTTCCTCTGCATTGACTTTTATTATATTTTTATGTGTATTTATAATAATCTTATTTCTGCAGAATTATAATTTACAAATCCTAAAAGTAATAATTGTAGTAAACTATATGGTTAAATTGCAAATATTATAGTTTCTTTTTGATTTGTTTCAGTTTTCAACAAAATAATTCTATAAAAAATCATAAAATACAGTTTTATGTTGCAAATAAAACAAACCACAACAAACCTTTTTTCGGATGGCTCCTCCAACCCCTTCTCTTTCTGATGACTGGAGGATTTTCTAGGTCTACTTTTGCTATGAGTGGTAGTACCTGAAGTAAGAACTTTTTCAAAGGTCGAAATGCCAACTGATTCATCTGAGCTGAATTCCTCAAATTTAGCTTCTTGTTTGGGATAAATATCACCAAATGCCAAAGACGATATCCCCGAAAGTGTTCCTACAAGCTCTGCCAAGATGCCTGTCGACCGTTCATCGTCATCTTGATTCTTCCGCGGGGGAAACAGCTCCATCAAACCAGGTGCGATGTCCGGAATAGCCATCATGACGGGCTCCTGAATTTCAGAACTTGAAACACTGCAGGATCTCGAAATATTTTCTTTCATGCCCTTCGATTTGTCATCGAAAGTTATCCTGTACATGTCTCTACAATCTGCGGCACAACTGAGAAAGTTTTCCCGCCTTTGAGCAAAATCCATGGATTTTTCTGGTTTCCAAGAAATAGATGAAGAGGGCGATTTGTCTGCCCCAGCGGCTTGTGGATCGCCATCGTCATGGCTCTGGTCGTCATCCGGTATCTCGTCAATGTTGTCTAGAACCCAGTTGGAAGTTTGTTTCGAACTTGCCGAGACACCTTCACACTCGGCATCATTGTTAAGTTTCGCACGCATTGATTCCAGAACGTCCAAGGACACAGATGAGGAAGATGAGGCCAAATCAGTTTTTTTGGCAAAGTCCTCCGAGAAGGCCGAATCCGGTCTGCCTTCGACATCGGAAAGCTTGCTCAAATTGTCACTGTCACTTTCTTTCGAAGATCTATCGTCTGATTTTTCTCTTTGCATGACACCCCGGAATCGATCAGAGGTCGTTGAAAAATCGGTGGCATTCGATGACGACGATGCTGATTTGCCAATGGATGATGATGGCGTCTCGAAGAAGACGCACATTTCTTTGTCCACTATGTTAAATTTAGTCTCGGTCTCGGCAACATTAACGTCCTCGCAACAGATTGCTATTGAAGGCTCATCCCTGTTCATGTCTCCTTCGGCGATGGTAGGGATGCCACAACCGCTGCAGCACGCCGTGCAAGCGGAAGTTTCGGCATCTAGTTTATCAAAATCGTTCCATTCTAATGATACTGAAGAAGAAGGTGACGTATCTTCGGACGAAACGAATTCGGGACATTCCACTTCGTCTATAGTAACACAGGATCTATAATTTTTATGAATAAATTCAAATTATTAAATTTATCTCATCCACTTATTAAATTATATGTTATAACAAAGTTTACTTTAAACAGATATGAAATGAAATTTTATTTGAATCTCTCCGATACAAATAATGGTTTCAGTAACTATAACATTAAGTGCTAAATTATTTTTTAGGAGTTGCACTCAATATTTAACAAAAGTTCTAAAAAAATGTTAACGTTGAATGTAAAGACTGGAGAGAGACTAAGACTTCCATTGTTATTTTAAAACCAATTATTATCAGGTAAAAAATTCTGTTGAAAATTAAATCTTTTGTGTCATATTGTTTTCTTTAATCCGATCCCAGCACAAACCGAAGTTAAATCAGTTTCATCTTTTTTTACCTCTTCAATTCGTGATTTAAAATTTATCTCCTTTTTTTCGGTTTGCCTGAAAAGAATAGATGCAATATCGCGCAGCCGACCTAAAAAGATTTGCGGATGTGATATTTTTTCTTCCACCTAACAATATAGAAAGGATTACAGGGGGGAATCTTTTGAAAAAGTAAACATATTCTTTGCTACGGATAAATTTGTTATTGTCAACAAGTTTTTAAAGCCTCTGGAAATTTATGAGCAATTCATATCTAATATAAATTGTTGAAGAAGCGATGAATTATTTATCAGCTTTTTACATTTTTTCTGCACAAAAGAAACCTTAGAGGAAAAGATATATCAAAGGTGAGCCTTCCCTTTTATGAAAATGTAGGCTTGTTACTCATTTTAAGTCTATAAACTTTGTAAACATTGTGCACCCAATATTTGATGCAAGTTTCATGAAAATGAAGGAATTTTAACACAAAAATTCCTTTTTTACTTGCAATATTTTATCTTTGCTGTAGGAAGTGACATCAAGATACATCTACTACTTTAGTTTTGGAGATATTTTAAGCAAATACATATCCGCAGTGGTATGGCACATAAATTATGTGTGCTTTAGAATCCTCTACAATATAAATACCATATTGCTTTCAATGATTTCAATTTTTTTTATATATGTTTTTTACTTTCTTTTGAATATGTCAACAATGTACTAACCAATGCAAGCATAAAACAAACATAATTCTTTCGACATTTTAATAAAATAGCTTTAATAAATGTAAGCATTCTCAAAAGTCAAGTATATTTACAAAGAAACATAACATATCTCATCTTTAAAATCATAGATAGGAGACAAAAATCTCATTGGATTTAAAATAAGTTTTTTTTTTATTTTTAAAAAAGTAAAAAAAAAATTTATCAATTTCAAAAAAAAAAAAAAAAAAAACTAGATGTTACTGGAAATTAGTGTTAAATCTGCTTTTCTACGCAACATTTTAAATGAATATGACAGGAACATATGAATAAATCAGTAAAATAAATTATCCTTTTAATTTTGTTATGGTGATGCAATACTTTCTTGAACATAACATTATAAATTTACTAAATGAATTGAAAAACTATATTAATGATGACCTTTTAACAAACTTAAATCATAATAAAAGAGTTTTTTTTAAAAAAATTTCCATCTATAGTGTTTTATTTCAGAATTGACATCAAAATAAAAGTATTGCTTTTTGATGTTAAATCGGTAATTTAAATAAGCATTTGTTTTGATGTTTGTTATCTAAGATTGATAAGAATAAAAAAGTTCAAAACAAATATACATAGTTTCTAATTTGACTTAAATAGAACCTTATTGGGTCCCAGATAATTTATTGAGAACTTTCGATATATTATTTAAGGCGGTCCATCAGGTTCAACAAGCTCCTCCTCCCAGATCCAAAAAAAAAGTTTTTTAGAACATAACTAAAAATCTAATTCGAATATTCTACAGTCATGTTTTTCATTTCCATCAGTCTATAATATCAATATCGATTCTTGTATTTATTTATTTCATTTTTTTTTTTTTTTTTGCAATTTATCCATTAACTTATATAAAAATTCCACCATAGGTCGTTGCCTTGTCTGAGTGTTAAAAATAATGAAGTGTTCTAAAAAGGCTTTTAGAAAATGTGAAAATAGTTTTAAATAGAAAAAATGTGTTCATTGATTGGGATTATGTCACTCAGATATATTATACTATAACATTAAACTAAAATTGAACTTTATTTAGACATATATATAATTTACTCATATCCGTAATAAAATATTATGGTACATGTAAAAAGGAATTATTCACATAAAAAAAAATGAAAGAACGAATTTTTTTGATCTAAATAAGCACTATCTCTACACAATACAAATTCAGTCTTTTTTTATTTCCATAAACTAAAAAAGAAAGATTTATTTTCTAAAAGGAATGATAATACTCAGAAGCGCTTATGCAACTAAGCAGAAATTTTCTATTTATAAATGTTCTCTATTTAACGTTCTGACACCAACTGAGACACCGTTGCTATAGTAACAGTTAAAAATGTCGTCGTATCTTTGTGTTGTTATTCTCCTACTGTTTCAAAATGAAATACAGAATACAACTTTCAAAAATCAATGTTTTGTTTTATTTAGGGATATTTAAAGAGATCCATGAACGCATTGGAAACCTGATTTTTTTCTATCACAGAAGTATCACGTATTTCAAAATTATAAGTTTTATATTTGATTTTTTTTTTTAAAAAAAAAAAAAAAACTCTTGGTCTAGAATTTTCCTATGAAGAATGACGGTAACAAATACATGTGCTAAAATAAGAATGTCCCAATAAACATTGTCAATGTTAAACGATCTATTCCTTTCGAAGTACGGAGAATATTCTAGACGATTTTTTACTTTGTTTCATTCAAATTCATCCCCAAATTCTCCGTTCATTATTGATTCCAGATATTCGCCTAAAGCCTATACTGCATTCGGAGGCAAAGAAACACAAATGAATCCATTGTATTTTCTCGAGAAATTTATTTTAACAAATACGTTAGACATTCACATACTTAGACTTTTTCCTTTCTTTGCACTCTCCCAATTCTCTTCAGAATCGCGTTTTGATTTTAAAATATTATAATGAAATCGTTTCTAATTTCTTAAGTCTACAGTTGTAAATTTTCGAACTCAATTTTGTATGATAAAAGCACAATACATTAAAAGAAGATATTCAGTTTGAAGTACAGAAATGAAATAACTTTTGAAATAATTATATTTTTTGCGTTGTTGAAAATGGAGCACTCTAGTTATTTAAGAAATTTTAGAAAAGAACTCTTCGTGAAAAGGAAATTATTATCCACGACAAAGAATCTTTTTCGAATGTTGACATAAGCCTTTCGAGTACTTTTTTTAAAAATAGGTACTTGCTTATTTCAATTAGAAATTTTTTTTCAAATTTCTAATTCAAATAATCAAGTACTTATTTTCTGAATTAAATCTCGCATCGAATAGTATTCCTACTCTATTGTAATGTTTAAATGCGACTCGAGAGCTTGGAAGTTTTGACCTATAGCATAATAAATAAGTGTAAATAGCATAATAAATGTAATAGCATAATAAATAAAAAAAATCACAATTATATTTTTCTTTTCTTATGAAGTTAAAATAATACAGAAATCTCTCTTTTTAGCTTTTGTAAATTAACCGTTTTTCCCATCTTTTTTTTCTTTATACGTGTGGGAAATGAATACAGATGATACTTTTCTTAACAGAGGCATACTATTTTTTTTACATTTTTGATGTAGCAATTAAAATAAGTTAACTCTTAAACATATTTCGGGATAGTGAACGAAAATGGACACTGCTCCACTAAAAACAAAATTCTGGAAGAAAAGTTATCGCTACTCTTTTTTCAAGTTTCACAGGGTACAGTATACATCACTTTTCTTCATGAGATTGATATACGATTAATACAGTATGTTAATATAAACTTTTGGAGAAGATTGAAGCAGTGTATAGATCCTTAACACTTTTCATTGCAATCTGTAATGTGTGTGTTTTTTCTTCTTCGAGACAATATAATACGCCTTGTACCACAAGAGAAATTAAAGAAATTTCAATGGTCAACGCACGAACATCCTCTATGTAGTAACTACGAGCTCAAATTGATTTGAACCGTTCAAAAAAGCGCGATGATGAGAAAGATTTCATCGAATGAAGAAAAATTGGCTCCTTACACGTTCGACTTTTTTTCATCATTCCAGAATAAGAAAACTTCCAATATGTTGGGGGGAAAAGTTTAAATCTTAAAGGAAAATATATAGAAAAATAATAAATATATATAATTTAGAAAATATTTTTAAAAGTCTCGTTTATATTTAATCCGTCTTCGTACGAGTAACACATAAATTCGATTAATATGAAATATTTTTCCGGAGTCTAAGGTGTTAAAAAGAAATAACCTTACTTTGTGTCTGTATCAAATCAAACGAAAAATTTAACGGAATGTAAATTTAATGAGAATAATTACTATTTGGGAAATCTCATCTCTGTTTGCTTAACCATCTTTTCATCACTAAAGTCCGATTCAACTTACGATAAACATTGGTAATGCTTAAAACTGTATTAAAATGAGCTTACCTTCTGAGTCTTTTTCTCAGAGGACATCTTACTCCAGTCTTTTTTAAATGCACTTCTGTGTCGCTAAATGAAGCTGCCTTGGAAGGTTTGTGAGCACAGGATTCACATTTTCTTGTTTGGCAATGTTTCTGCGAAGACTGGCGAGCATCTGTCAAAACATTCAGTGGTGCTGCCGATGCATTTGTCGCAACTCTGTCTTCATCAGCTTTTTTAACAGTCAGATTTTGGCTACTGTCTAAATTTTCTTCATCGTCGTCTGTCTTTTTATAGTCATTTTCATCTGAAACAGATGATGTGCCTTCAACGGACATTACTGATTCATCGGAGAGCGTGACTTGGCTGGATTCGTCTAAAGACGACTGTCGGCTATCATTAAGGCTTTTAGGTGTTGGTGATATTTTGCTTTCCCTTGGACTATCATTTGGTGTTTCAGAGTCTATTTTTTCTTTAATATTTCTCAAAGATCCAAACGAATGGCTCACATTCTTAAAAATTTCAAAATTTGGCATAGAATTCTGACTTGAAGCCAAACTCTCCAATCGCTCTCTCAGTTTGAAGAAAGATTTGCGCATATCATTGTCTTTATTCTTGTTTAACTTGAGATCTTCCGAAGAGTTGAAATCGGAACATTCTTCTAGATTTGACTGCAATTCCTTCGAATCATCTGGAAGTGTAGGAATATAGTTCTGGAGATCGACGGACGTACTCGCAACAGCAACTATTTGGTCGGTATCACCAGGGTTCACGTCGACAATCCCTTTTTTAGGGATTGCATTTCTGAGCACCGATTCAATGAGTCCATTAGGAGGTTTTCGAATTTCAGGTAGAGCTGCTATCTTTTGTTCTAAATTTGTAACTTCTGTGTTGAATCGAATGCTCTTAGACTTTGATTCTGTTTCATTGGCTGATACTACGGGTTGATCAATCTCTACAGTGGCTGATTCTATGCCTGTTATGAGCGGATCAGTAATATACTGAAATGGTCCAACCGGAGAGGGGGTCTTAGACAACTCCCCGTCAGCTTGTTCTTTCTTCTCAGGCTTCCAATTCGGCCCTGAGTCTACAATTAATGGCTTTACGGGTGGAGTTTGGGTGACATTTGGTTTCGCAACAATGGGTTTTTCTTTAATCAAAGTTTTATTTACCTCTACTGCTGCCGAAATATCCTGATTTGGCTTAGGTATTTGTACACAGTTATTTAATTTATTCCCATGACTGTTTGAAAATTCATCTTGGCTTGTCAGTTTCTCTTCGATTTTCGGATCAGATATTGGCCTGAGAAGGCATCTTCGCGTTCTGATCGAATGATCAGGTCCTTCTGGCCTCGAGTGCAAGACGTCAGAAGGCGAGTACAGCATCTGCTGCTGTTGCATAAGTTGATCGATGACACCAACTGATCCTGGAAATCTACCGTCATTTTTACCGGACTGGGGTGGTGAAGATTCTGCTGAAGATGTCTGACTACTAAGTACAGTGACAGGGGAGGCTTGAGCAGACCGACTTCCAAACCTAGATATATTGTTCCTTAATCCATTTTGGGAGCCCAAAGTGTCTATTTCACTCGTGCTTCTCTGAATAACGGATATCACACTTTCTTCACTATCAACACTTGTATCACTCGTTATACTGTTTCCTTTTCTGGGTATTACGGATACTATAGATTCTTCGCTGTCGACGCTGGTGTCACTCTTAACTGAGCTCCCCCTGCTGCAGCTTCTCGGAATGGAACAATTTCTCAGTCCAGAGGCCATAACGCCTTGAGCAGCAGAAGCCGAAAATCTCCGAGGAGCTTGATGAGAAGATGAGCTGTTATCTCCAGTATCAACACTTAGGCTCCTCTTCACCAGTCCTCGTTGAGGAGTACTGACACTTGTCCTTTCTCTAGCAGCATAGTGTAAAGGAGAGTCACGCCTTCTTGAACTCAAGTCATTTGATTCCGATGAAGTGTCAGCAAATATATTTTGAGCTTGCTCGAAAAAACTGATGTGGCGTTGTTTTGGAGAAGTTACGATAGGTTCCTCTGGTATTTGATCGATTGTAAGCTTGTAAAGTTCTGGCATGGAATAATAAGAAGAGAGGTGACCTTCCGAGTCTTCCTCGGGCTAAAGAGTGAAAAAAGGGTTCACGGTTATGGTTTAATGAACGAAGATTAAGAATTTCAAACTTGAAATATTTTTACAAATGTCAATTAAAAACTCAATAAATTAATAATCAAATTCAATAATTTTATAATTGCCAGCAAAATAATATCAAGCAGTTAACATTTCATTATAACAATAAATAGTTATTATAATGAATATAAGGTTAAACTGACCATAAAAAAGTTATTGCAATTAATATAAATGGGTTATTATGAGGTAAATCCACACATATTGTAATGAATATATGCAGTATTTTTTATCATAATACTCCCTAATAGTGTACATAAATGCTCAATTCTTACACAAACATTAAATAATGAAAACATTTTACGATTAAAAAAGTTGAAAAATTATTTAAATAAGTAAGAAAAAACTTTAATAACGGTAAGATATTAATTAAAAAAATTACAGTATTAAAACACATTAAGAAACTTACCTCAACATTTAAAGTGTAAGACAAATTTGTGCATAAGTGTTTCAAGAAAATTAAAATAAACACATTGGATGTTCTTTTTTTTATCTATCCTCATATTTATTGTATAGTTAATACAATTGCTTACAACTAAAAATGTATTACTAAAAATTATAATAGCAAATCGGAAAAGTAAGGCCCCCATTTTTATTCTAATTATTGCATTTTTTAAAATTCTGTGAAGGGAATTCCATAAAAAGTTAAAAATAAAATATTCAAAAGAGGAATATATTTAGATATTTAAGCGGAAATTTTTTAAAATGTACTTTTAAATATCGAGTCATACTTATATTTATTGTTTTTCTTTCTTTCTTTCTTTTTTTTTTTTGGAATATTATTTATTTTGGAATATTTCATCAAACTCGAATTTAATTCCAATAACTATACTACTTAAATCACAACTATTTACCTTTACTTCCGTATTGTTGCGTTGAGGTACAGGCCTTATCGCATTCACGTCGAAACGTTTCTCGGAATTGTTCGTTTCTTTGCTTGTGGAATTCGAAGATTTCAAAGCTGATTTCTTTTTCTTCACAACACAATCGTTATTCTGCAGCTTCTTTTCAACGCAAGAATTGATTTCCTTTTCACCGTCGTTTTTCTTCAGCACTTCGAAAGGTTCGTCCAATGCAACATCTTGCCTCAGTTTCTGGAGAGCGTCTGCCGGACTGTTGTACCGTCTAAGGTTTTTGATTTCACTCGAATCCCGTATTTCGATTGTGCCGTCGCTGCTTTCAACCAAGACGGTCGACGTGAAAGACTGCAACAAGGAGGGCTTCGCTTTGGATCTCGGTCCCGCCGAACAGTTGGGGTTTGCCACAGTTTGCGGTTCATCCTTTCCGCTCGTTGGACTCATGGACATCAACTCCTCCAGACGGGACATCATGGACACGGTTGATTTCGATCGGACGATGCCATTGACCTCATTACCTCTCGTCTTGACAACATATTCTCTAGGGTCACTGGCTGTGGATATTCTCTTGTGCAAGTCAGACATAGGCTCTTTTTCGCATTTTTTCACCCTCAACAGTTTGGGGATCATATTCAAAAAGTCACCAAGGGACCGTGACTTCTTCCCCGCGTCTGGATCGGCAGGCAGACACGACGCGCACACTTTCTGCTCACAGTTGGTGTATCCGAAGTCAGTGGGGGTGCCGCATTTCTTACAAGTCTCGTAGCCTTCCAGATGTCGCAGTTCAATGGGCACATCGTCTTCTGTAGTTGGGTCAGGATATTCAGAATCTAAGCTGTCCTGAAAAGGCAGTTAAAGAAAAAAAATAATTAAAGGCATTCAAATTCATTGACTACAAGAAATTTAAAAAATAAAAACTTGAGACATACATAATGTTGCTCAAGTAATCGCAATATAATCTCAATTTGATCAGAAGTCTATCATTTGATGAAATTTTCCAGCAAAATTGGTTTATTCGAGGAGCAAATTGTGGCTCACGAGTGAAAGAATGGAAAAAGAATGAAAAATGTTCAAAGTGCATAAAAATATATACTTAATATCTACATCGTTTAATAAATTTTAAAAGGAATTAATTGTAACTTAAGAGAGTTAAGGGGAATTTATATTTACATTTGAATCTTATGTATGAAGTATGTACTCATTTAACGTAATACAGACCTTTCCCCCTACTTGTAGAGAAAAACACAGTTCTTAAAAATATCCGGCAATGTTAAACAAACAACAAAAGATTTCCACAGTAAGTGGTCATTAATTTTAGTATATCATTAAGTAATGAACTGGACAAGTTTGAAGTTAATTATCACTCTTTAACAATAAAGAAATTTAATGAATAAATCAAACATATTCTAATAATAGAGATTTCGATATAACAGGTGACCATGGTAGCCTAATTGTCATGGTCGAAATCCCATGGTTGGCGCTGCTTTCATCGAGCCCAGATGCCACTAAAAGCCGTGGGGTAGCGGGGCTTATGAGTGTTAAAACTGGTTGAGATTCCTAGCCCTCCCGTTGATGTGGTGTGGACATTTTTCGTAGAGATTATCACACGTTACATGGAACGATACGATGCAATGGCTTACTAACGTCGTACTGAGCAGCAACCCGAGGACTATTGGCGACGGACCTCGTAATTTTGAACACCGGTCGAGTGACCGAGAGGATGGAGATGGTTCTCTCATTGGAATATGTGGAGTAGAAGAAGGAGGTATCACCTCAGTTGGTACCTCCCTCTTCCAATCCACACCTCCCAATGTCCATACCTCAGGGAAAGGGAGGTGATATCTCTGGTGTCGCTCTCGTCACTCGACGGAGGCTCAAAATTACAAGGCCCGTCGCCAATAGACCTCTTGTACTACTCAGTGGGACGTTAGCAAGCAATTGAATTGCATCGTTCCTTGTAACGGATGATAATCTCTACCAAAATACTGTAATTCGAACCATGTTTAAGTAGAATTATACGAAAATAACAGAGAAAGATAAAATTAAAATTTCAATTTAAGTATTTCAATTCTTGAAATCGACTAATTTTCATCGTTATAACTACTCCCATTTTCTAAAATAAAAATGAAACGAATGCGGATGATGGGCAAATAGATATAATTAGAAAATAATATATATATATATATATATAATTATTAAAAATCAGTTCTGCATGATTTATTTTAATTAGGTGGCTTTCTTTATAATTTCCTTCCATATTGACTCCTCTTTCTGTCTGTATGTACAGATATATAGAAAACCCAGGTATATATTCACCAGTTGAGATGCAGGGGACAAAAAAATGCATTCTGATTCAAAACGATTTGTTTAACTTTTAATCCCCTCCTAAATGCATTTCTTTATTGATACACAATACACGTATCCCATCTATATATAACTTTTGAGCTGTTCAAGTACGTATACTTTTAGAAATCAGCCCTCGCAACTGGTGGAAATACTGTTCCTATTATTACTTTATATAATTGGGTTTTTTTTAATTTTTTTCCCACATAATTTTTTTGTTTGAAAACGATATATTTGAAGACGTAGGTTATTAAAAAGGCAATGGGAAAGATTACTAGAAATGGGTTGCTCAAATTACAGCCCCTTAAATAAGAGAAAAAGTATGAGCTGTTATTTCTAAAATCGTATAGAATATCACGATATAAATATTAGATACAAGTCAAAACCGGAAAGAGAATAATGAATCGACATGTTTTTGTGGAAAATGTGATTAGAAAGAATAGTGAATGATCGTGACCAAATGCATTAGGAACCTTCCATTACAATAAATTGACAAGATTCGAAATAAATTACTCTATAACCAAAAGAATACAAATTATGGAGGGAGAAAGTCTCTGATAAACTAAGAAATGGGAGAAATTGTAGTAGATTACATTGAGTTGCCTCAAATAAAAGGCGTACTTTCAAGTTAAATTACTATGTTTACTGAATTTTGAAAATAGAATAATTAACACACGAATAAAACACGAAATGTGATGGATTTGTAGTTTGTAGCATTTGGAAACAGTGTAGCAAAACATGAAGTAATACAGTCGATTCGAAAAAGTCTATTATGCAAAACTAACATGTGATGCTTTAAATACTCTGATATGATCGTAGTTGTTATTAAAATCTTCCAAACTGCACTTATTTTTACTTTTTCCAATTGTAACATGAGATATGTTCAGCAAACATTATCGGAAAAGAATTGTTTGAACTTTGTTAGAAAGAGATCCAAAACTTTGACTGAATTGCGTATTTTGAAGAAAAATACGTTAATTCGTAATTTTTATTACAAATTCTCGAATATTTCCAAATTCATGATACATTTGTGTTCTGCAGAAAAACAGATGTTCTTCGAATGTCGACAAAATGACGAAAAGTTTATGAAAAAAACTGATCCTTTTTATTTATCATTTCTGCATGCCACGTGTCGCAATCAAATGCCCCTATTGAAAATAATTTGAAAAGCTAACTGCCAAACTCAAAACAGAATATAAAATAACAACATTATCTGCTCTGAAAACTTTTATTTTCTGCCTTTTCATTATAATTATAAATGGAATTTCAAGTACATGAAAAATTATGCTTATAATATGTGTTTGTAATAAAATAAAATGCAAAGATATACAAGTAAAAAAAAATGTACCTATTCATATATCTTACTTTTCATGATTTTAAATTATATTTAACAATATTTTATGATAGTTACATTAAAAAAATATAATATTTTGAAGCCATTATCTCGCTAAATAGAACAGGAATTTTTCAAAATCATTCATTCGATTTCAGAATTCCATATTTTCAAAAATAAGCGGCTCAGAATAATAAGTAATATATTAATGCAAAGAGAAAATATTAATGATATTTTTTACAAGTGTTCTATATAACTTACTTCAGTTAAATGCGTAGATAATGTCAATTCATTACGTACACATTATGCCAAACACGTTGTTAGGTGTCAACGGTAATTGATTGTAGAGCAGCAGAAATCCGTAATTTAAGTTCGCTCAAATTTGTGGGTAATGGTGGTGCATACACTTTATCTTTTATCGATCCCCCAATAAAGAAATCCCATATGGCCCTATCAGGTGACTCAGGTGGCCGGCCGTGTGCGTGTCATCTGGTCCACTGCGAGTGTGAGGTAATTCCGTGAAAGCTTCTAATACAGCTTTAGTGAAACAGCTTCACACACGAAGGCTGTTCCTTTTTCTTAATACAATATTTCCACAGGTTTCCTTTGTATTCATGTGTTACTTATCATTCTGTGATGTTTTTTTTTTTTTTTTTTAAAATATCGAATTTTGAAATAGAATGAATCATTTCGAATATAACCTTGTAAACAATAATTCATAACTATTTCAGACGTGAGGGGGAAACTAAATCCGGTTCGAATTTACTGCGCGAAATTTTATTATCAGTATCATTATTATTATTGATAATAAATGTAATAATAGTGATAATAAATTTTGAAAATTGAAACAATTTTTAATGATACATTTTGCTATTTAATTATGTTACTTGAGAATTTATTGTAATTCTCTAATATTAAAGATGGGTGTCCCATGAGATGAGAAAAATTCACTTAATCGAGTTCTCATATGCACGTGTTTGCTTGTTTATATAAAAAAAGAATCCTTTTCAGGCGCAGACGATGATTGAGGATGAAAAGTGGATTATTAACGAAAACATCGTGAAGGACAAAAGCATGATATGATCCCGTACAGCTTGTCGCCCTCCCCCCAAGCCGAGCCTGAGACTGAATGAGAGTATGTTGCACACAGGGCGTGATGTCCAAGGACCAATACATTGCGGTTGTTTAAAACCTAACGAAAAGCTCGATACGGAGAGCAGCAAGTGGATTATTTAAACAACGCACTCTAAGAAATGAGACACCTCAGCAGAAAATCGCAGGATAGGAACTACTGTCGCATGCATCCAACTCCTCAGACCTCTCACCCTCAGATTATCACCAGTTTCTCTGCCTGAACATTTATTTGAGAAAAACAAAAATTCGAAACCGAAGCGAATGTCATCCAAGCATTATTCGAGTTCTTTCCCTATATAGACAAGGCCTTTTCCAAAAATTTGCGTTTACTGATCACCGTCACGATGGTAAGGAGTCTGAAGTAATTACGGAAATTATGCTATACATCAAATGTTATTAAATGTTTAAAAAAAAATTCACCTCACAAACGGATAGAACTTTCTAATAGACTTAATATATTTCTATGTATATTTACATACACTTTTAAAATAAAATTATACCAAGTAATAAATAAGCTTAACAGAATATTTGTTACATTTTCTTAAAGGGTTTAAAGAAAATTCGTTTGTATAATCAATAAATTTAAATGATGGCCAATGTTGATTCGATGGATAAAATTCTAAAAAGGTCAATAGTTCTTAACTACTCGTACATAAATCCAGATCTTATATATTATTACTATTATTTTCTTTAATTAAAATTGCATAATATAGTTACCTGTAAAACGCAGTTTTATCAGAATATGAATAATCATAAACATTATTACAATATATAAATTATGACTAGTTTTAAAATTAAAACTTATTTCAGAAAAATAAAATGAAAAGTCGTGAAAAACAAATTGCAAATATCTCTCGTGCAATCTCTTCGCTTTCCGACAGCTATTTTCAATCCAAATGGTTGTGTAAATTTTGCGTTATACATGCATACCGAGATGGCCTATAAAAATAGACTTTCATTTTTTATTATATTGTACGAATACGTGTATTCAGAAAATATTGCTTTATTATTGCTTTCAAAATCATATCGATGCTGAAAATGTCATTGGATATTTTTATATTATAAATTTGTCATTGTATATTTGTCGAAGCGAAATTATGGTGACGAATTTCAAAAATTTTAAGTTCTTAATTTTATATAGTAATTCTGATCACATATAATTGAAATTTCGAACTACACAATTCAAAAAATATTCTCATTAATAATTACCCAAAATAAATTTTAATGGAAGCATTTTGAGTAAACAAAATGAAATAATACTTTCAAGCGACGAGAAAATATGATTCGTAAATGTATATGATTAAATGACTAAAATGTATGCCTTAGGGTGAACACACACAAAAGAATGTTGGAATTTCACAAATTAACATACGAGAAATATGGTAAATAAAAGAGTGAAAACTAATTATTTTATTCCTTATACACAAATCAAAATTTTAACATAAGTTAATTTTTTTCTTCAAATAATTTCCATATATAAATACGTATCTGTAATGTATAACAAAATTCTTCAATATGATTTTTTTTATTTTTCGAACGAAAACTATTTGAAAATTTTTATAAGTTTCAATCAAGAATGTAACTCTAAAAATTCTTAAGCTCTTGTAGATATCTTTTAACGTATCATAGAAAAGAAATCATTGTTTCTTAAAAAATTCATCTTATGGCCTTTTTAATAAATAAATAAAAGAAACGCCGTTAAAGTTTTTTTTTTTTTAATAAATGCTGAAAAAGTTCATGTCTCTCATTCAGAAGTGGATAAGATAATGAGAAATGTCAGGGCATATCAGCGCTTGTCATTTTCAGAATGATAAAAAGAAGTTTCAAGTAAATACTGTGCAAAAGCCGTTTTTCCGAACAGCTAGGTAAATACTCGAGTCGTAAACTTAGTGTCTGAGTTTTGAAGGAGACTGAAAAAATCATTCAATATTAATCCGACCGTCACAGAGAAGTAATGGGGCGAAAAGAAATGTATCAATTTCAATCAGTGCAAAAAAAAAAAATACGCCTTTCTTCTTTTTCATTTTATGCATAAGTTATAAATCCTTCAAATTGTCAAGCATCGAAAGAAACAGAAATCTAGGAGAGACCAGGGCAATTTGTAATACACAAATACATACGTTAAAAATGTCATTTCGAAGAAAAGCTCTAAAAGTAATAGACAACCATTTAGGCAAATAACAATATGTTTACAAAAAAAAACGTTTAGAGTAAACAGTTTAGGCCCAAAATGAGTTTCCATAAAAGAGTTCTCAGAAAAAGTTTGCTCTTACTTTTAAGAATTCTGAGAATAAAGATACGGGGAAGAAACATTATCAGGGCGTTATCAGGCAGGATCGTCGTTCGTTCCGTAAAGATATTTAAAAGTACTTTAAATAATTAGAAAAAAAAAAGGTTAAAATATTTTTAAATCACCAAAAATAACACTGTCTGTGTACACATTTATTTGACAATAAACAGTTCTCTATTAAACTGTCAATATGTCAATGTATTACAATGGATATAAACAATCACAAAAAGTCTCGGATAAGGAAAAATAATAATTTTAAAAAAATTGAATTTTATTTATATCAGAGGTTTATAATAGAAAAACAACTTCTCAAACATTTTAAAGTTATTGAAAATAATCAAAAAAAAAAAATCTTAAAAAAAACAATGGAATTGTGCTCAAATTTCATTTAAAAATTATTTAATAATAACAATATATAATATTATTTAATAATAATAAACAAAAATGATCTCATCAAAACTTTTTTTAAAATTTGCGTGTCCGTGATTAGAATGAATGTCCACATTAGTTAAATTCTTGATTTATTACATAAAAGGTGACCTCTGTCATCACTTTCCAAAATATAGCAGTCAACGAACGATTAGAGATTATATACATTTATTAGAATACTTCAAAAAATGCAATTAAAGAACAAACTTGATTTCCCGAGAAATAATCATACTTAGAAAACTCATCTAAAATAAAACTGAGTAGGGAAATGTATGTTGCATTTTAGATTATATAACCGAAATGAAAGGGAACGCTGTCATTTATAGTTTAATCTCGTTTTAAAATGAAAATAAAAATGGCAGCAAGTCTTGTCGGAAATGAACTTTAGTTTATAAATATGAACTATATATATTTTATAGGATGTTTTTGATTTCAGAAAGCAGCTATTCGTTATAAATTTGATTTGATTTAAAATGAATGCAATATTTTGTCATTTGCGAATTCTTATAAATGAATTCCAGAAGAAGGTGGATTTCTTCCTAAACAAAATTCGATTTATACCTTTACAATAAATCAAAAGGAATGAAACTGTCTCTCGTCTGGTTTTTATTATTTTATATGCCTTCTTTTCAATTGAAACTGAGCTTACGGATGAGTCGAATGCAAAGTATAAATGAAAGTTTGTTACAAATGAAAATCTAAAAGTTTTTTTGTGCATTTAAGAAAAAGACATACGTCAGGTAAGAATAAATTACTCAGCAACAGATAGTTATTTTAATATAGTTAAAAATAGTTATTTTACATTATTTTTAAATAGGTTATTTTATTGCTTACCATAAATATTGGACAAAAGCTAAATTTTTTAAATTTTAAAATAATAATCTGACATCTTAGTTTGTACTGCTTGTATTCAACACAGGAAATTTCAAGTTAAGTACTGAAATTTCTGAATCCGGATGTAATTCTGAAAGGTTTAACGTGTCTGTTTCTTTTCTTTTTCTTTATTTTTTGAAAGAGAGGGACTATATAATCTTGCTATAATTTATGTAGGTTTTTCCAGTTGATTACCAAATTATTAGTTGCATTTTCAAGAAAATTGTAAGACTAATTCCTCATGCTCGATTGATGGCAACATAAATCTTCGTCATGAGTTAGCTTACGCAGCGCCCTCTATTTTAGTACAAGTCAGCGGACCACTCTTCGCTCGTCAGCTCCGCTCTTCTCTCCTCTCTTCGCTCTCTCTCTTACTTATTTGGCTCGTCAGCACTCTTCTCTCAGGAGCGCTGGATCACGGTTTCACTCTTGATATGAACGGTAAAAATGTCCTACTCCGAAGGCCAGCACGCGTTCCAGCATCCCTCATCGAAATACCACGAATTCGAATTACTATCTATCGTCGTGATGAGCTAGTTCGTTAAAGATCAACTCGTAAATATTAGCTTTTGTATATTCTTCATTCAACTCCCTGTAATAAACCTAGTGCAATAATTTCAAGCTTCATTATTGAAGTAAATAATAAGTAAAAGACTGCAGAAACAATGGAACTCAGCAATGAAATTAAACCCCTAGACTCCGAGCACCAATGGACTATCTTTAGACCTCTACAGATACCACCTACATATATATGATGAGATTATAGAATATTTTATTCAGATTCATGGCATCATCATCATATTTGACTCAACAGTCCAGGGTTGGCCAAAGTCTTCTTTTCAAGATTCCTCCATGATAACTTTCCTTTTGCATTGGTCTCTGCCAGTGCTTCCAAATCACCTTAAAATCCGATTCAATAGAATCGAGCCGCCTTTGTCTTGGACTTCTTTTCCAACTAATAAAGGGCTTTGCAACAAAAAATCTTTTTCACTGGATTATTTTTTCATCCATTCTAACAATACGAATAGCGCGGTTCATTCGTTTCAACGCATTTAATAGTATAAGGCTCATTAAAAATTCTATAAATTTCAGAATTAAAACGTCTCCGCCAAATGCCATTCTTTGACGCCACCTAGAATCCTTCTGAAATCCTTTCACTCAAAAACTACAAATTGCATAATTTTTTTAAAAGAAATATTTTTGAATTGAAATAAGAAAACTGAATTTTTAAGAAATAATCCAAAATATAGCACTTAAGTCCTAAAAATATGTAAACATTAGAAATACTTTCACGCGTCTTCCGTATCTGTTAGAAATCTTAAGAAAATGAAAAAAAGAAATGCGAGATTATAATTTTAACTTTTGGATTATGAAAGTACACACATTTTTCGATAAACAAAATCCAGCAACAAGATTTTTTTTTTATGATTCGTCGTTTGATATTACATCGGCCTCTCAAAAATGCTTAAAATAAACCTACATTAAACTAATGTTGTAATCCATAAAGGCATTTCTTTTTAAACGATTATTTTTTAAAGTTACGTGACAAAACTCATATATTTTCTCTTCATAAAATAAAATGAAAATTATATTACTTAACTGACAGTAAAAAAAAAACACTCACTTTTTTTTTGTTTGTTCTAAGCCTCTTTTAATAACACTTCTTCCCCAAATCTTACATTTATTCCTTACAGTAAATCTATTCTTTAAAATAAAAAATCTTTTAGATATATTTTTTGAAGAAATATTAAACTCACCTGGTGACAGAATTCCTTCTTAGGGGATCCCGGAGCTGAATCTTTGTTGTATTTTCCAAACTCCATACTCTCGGACACACACGGCTTCCGGCAAGATCTGTAAAAATACGGCCTCGGAGGAGATTTCTTGGCGAAATTATCGTACTGCGAAGCAGTGGTTGTGGAGTTGGAGAGCTTCTGAAAAGCTCTTCTGACGAAACTGTAGCAGGTTTCATTGGGACTCGACAGTTCGGAGCTGCTCTGGCTGCTGGTGGCATTGGCCCTCCGGCAGTGGATGGCGCTGTCTGCACTCCTGTAGCGACCTCGGCCGTTCCTGTACTTTTGCCTCTTCCTGTTCACTGCCGCCGAGTGTTGGTGACTTTCGCTGTCGGAAATGTGCGAATAGGCGTGGTAAACCAAAACGTCATCGTCGCTCGTGGTGGTGCTCGTTAATTCGCGCTCAACTGACGACCCACGGTCTGTAAGAATTAGAGAAGCGAATAAATGCACTGAATGCATCTTTTAATAAATATCAGACAGAGTTTTGATAATATTCTCGAGAGTATAGATGAAAAGATTGCATCTAATTAAAAATGGTATAAATAATTTCATTAATAATTTAAAGGATAAGTAGGGATAAATTAATAATCACACAAAATCCAAATAAAAGTTAACATAAGAAGTATATTGGATATGGATACTCCACTGTGTTGGTTAAGTTACCTTAGTTCTCGACATTCAGATATAAAGATCTCATAACGCTTTAAAGTAAAATCCCTGTGAAATCTTTTGTTCAAAACATATACATCGATTAACTAATGGGTAGAAAATGTGGGCGCAGTTTCGGAAAAACGAATCAATAGAGTATGAAATATTTAAAAGTAATAAATACGATGCTGTAAGAAGGGTCATGGACACAATATGAATTACAGGACTATATATTATTAAATTGAATAGTATTCAGAGGCCTGTTAACTTACAAATATAAATTAGCAAGATCGAAGTCTGAAAGGAGCTGTCGAATAATATCAATACTTTAATTCTTTATTTTTTTAAAACTGTTATTGTATAATGAACGTAAATAAACAATTCTAATCCAGTAGAGTGAGTTTTCAGATGAAATTAATTCTCAAATGAGTATTTTTCTAGCATTTATGAATGGATATTTCTGCATACAAATATAGGAATCACCCAACTTGATCCGGATCTGAAGGTTTTTGAATATCACACAAGATCGATAATTACACATTCTAACAAGAATAATATTTTATTAAAAACATTTTAAAGAAGTTTAAATAATCGAAAACATAAGCTGACGACCTAACCAGCAAAAAAATGATGAAGATGAAATCCGAAATGAAAGAGACAACCGCGTAACTTCCTTGATGATTGCCTTACATAGCAGTAGCAAAAGGACTTCAATTCACTTCGGCTGGTTTTCTTTGCAGAATGGCCTGTTCGTTAACATAGTGGTTAGGTTGACGGTAAGCGTGAATGATCAACGATCACAAGTCACCACACAAATACGATAATTTTTCTCTTTTGACATTTGTGAGTTCTTTGCATTATAAATATCCTTGTATTATGAATAACCCAAGAAAATGTTAGTTAATTCAGCAACAACAAAAAACGTATAATTGATTCACATGCAATTCATGACATCTACTTGTATGGAAATTCCAAATAAACTTATTTCGATGAAAAGAAAAAAGTAATGTAACATCAAAGTATGAGAAAAAGAGTGACTTAAAGATGCTAAAAAATCCTTTAATTTTGTCAAAAATGTTTTTATTTACTTTTGCTGAATAAAAATGAGTCCAAAAAGCTTCAATATTTCCGATTTTTCTAATATATAAATCTTAATTTGAAGATAAAATGTTTATTACAGCTATCAATTAAGCGGCTGAATTGCGCATGTCTCATAATCCTGATACAAACTTAACTATATGAACAATTATCGTGCAAGTTACCTTCCAGCACTTGTATCAACGATTTACTCGATAAATTCGAAAAAAGTACATTTTTATAATTCATTCCATTTTCTGATACTACTAATGCATGATGCAGCAACATCAGCCATTCGCGAAAACTCCCTTAAATAATCTTAGAGTGTTTTTCCTTTATCTGAGTTTACATTTAAATTTCTGACTCCTTTCGAACAAAATAAAACACGGTTGCGCAAATAAGGAAAAACCTTAGAAACTTAATGAATAGATATAATCAAGTCGTATGAAATCAATAAAGAATTGAATGAAATGATAGAAAGGCTTAGGTAACAGAAAGATTACGGTTAGAGGAATATTTCGGTTGCAGAAAAAAGTGTGCAGGTTTTGAATAGTGCTTGGGCTAATTACTTGAGTGTCTGTGAGATCCTTAGGGACCAGGTCCCGAAGTTTTCTCTGTTGTGCATTAAATCGTATCGTATTCCGGTAAGAGTAACCCTCGATATTTTATAGATGTTGTTTATATCTCTGCGGGGCCAGTGAGCTTGTGACGTTGGGCTATTCGCGGTTTTCTCTTCACTAATCTTGGGGACTTTTAATTAAGATTGATTGCTTTTGCTGAACAACCTTTGCCCAACCGAAAATGAAACGTGAATATGTAAATCGAAAGCAGTAGAAATGAAGTGAAACAAGAGAGTTAGGAAATATATAAACGAAGGTTGAGAGTCAGAGTCGCGATAGAGAGGTTGAGTGGTTCTAGAGTTCGGCAATTGTTCCAAAGTCGGAGTCGGGAATTGTTGCCAGTTATCGGCTGGTTAAAGATGCTAGAAGTCAAGATAGCCTCAGTGTGATCCTAGTGGTAAGAGTCAGTTAGATTATTACTGGTAGATCGAGTTAAGGCCTTGTCCAGGAGAGCATTTATAATTGTCGTTATATTAGCAATCAACCAATAAATAAATACTTGGTTAACGTCTCTTTGATTGACTTTTAGTGTTAATACATTGAGTTTAGCTATGGCACAAGAGACAAACAGGAATGGTTCGCCGTCACAAGCTATGTTTGAGAGCTCTCCCTTTTTTAGAGAAACAACAAATAAGGCTTTGAAAAGTAAGTGACTACGTACTGGATCTGTTTTGTGTGACTATTTTAATTACTTTCTCTGTGATTGGAATTCAATTGAATATTAACTTTGCGTTTATATTAAAATTTAAGAACATCGACGAGTCAGATAACATAGATACGTCACAATGTTTTAAATGAAATATATTAAAATACAGTTATATTTACTGTGGAATCCCTTTTTTGATTTATTTTCATAGCCATGAAGATTATCTTCAACTTACATTACAAAATAAGCCCCGATTCGAGCACCTTTTCAGGTAGGAAAATTCTAGAATCTTATATTGTTCATACCGCATTCACGTATATAAGAAATACATTCGTACAGTATTTTCAAATCAATAAGATTTTTCCAGCTTACATTCCATTCCATATCGTCTGTCTTCTATAATTTAGCACCAAACTGACTTTCAATTTAATATTTTAAAGTAAAAAATTCCTATTTATTGAATGATCTTAAGTTGTAAGAAAGTAATATGTAATACTCGTAAAGCGATACATTTGTTTCCATCGTACGAACCTATATCAATACTTGGAATAATATCAGTCTGAAAAAGCATCAATAAAATGTGATCATGTTCATTAAGTTTAGACAAAAATAGCATTAAATAAGTGTTTACAAATAAATTAGGTATTTAATCCAATACATTGCTTCACTGGGTGTTTCTATGGCAGTTGACGATATTAATATATGCACTGAATTTTTAGGAGCGAATTGAAGAGGTCATAGCTGTAGTGCGTGACGTATATAGCAGACGAATAAAATTTTCAGAGCCCAATATCATTACAAACTTTATTTAACTATACTGGACTCAAGTGCTAATTAGTGCTGCGTATGTCTCTCCATTCATTCCTTATTGATTTCGTCACTGAGGAATTCAAATTGGAATTTCTGGCAACGCATAATTCTCGGGATCGTATTGATCGACTGCTTTCCGATCTCTAATTAAATGAAATTCCGTGGAATTTTTTTTTTTTTTTTGCCTTCCTCTTTTCGGAATTTCAATACAGAAATAAAAATCTATTTTTTCAATACAATAAGAAATTGATTTGGTTTATTTCTGCTCGGTGCTCTTTCGTATGTGTTTAGTTTGAAGTATGGTAGGTGTCGAATATCTGATAAAAATATTATTTACAGACATATCTCTTACGAGAAAAAAACAATCAATCTTCGGATGTCTAAGAGGGTTTATAAAATGACCCCAACACTATTTTTTACCCAATATTTATTTTTTTTTAAAAAAATATTGCAGCGCTTTCACTTTTTTATAACTGAGTTTTACACTATTTTATTTCGAAATCTGAGTTATCTCTTTCCCCATGAAAAAATAAATATTCAAGAAATTACATTTTAATTTGGCGTCATTGAATGACCTAATCTGGTAGTTAATATTTAAAACTGCTTTGAAATCCCTCCTTTGCTTTGCATTGAAGCTATTTTTGAAAGAGATTGTAATAGTTCAATAAGCGCCTAAGCTTGTAGCAGAGCATAATTTCGTATTTTCGCGAATATTTGTAAATGAATAAGTCATAAATCATCTTTGTACAATGAGTAGATTTAAATATAAATATAAAAATTTTATAATCATTAAAAAATCTTCAGATTTATATTTATTTATGTCGAAATAATCAACAACCGTAAACAAACTGAGCACATCCCATATATACTTTTTTTTCGTGGATGATTTCAATCAAAATGTTTATTATTTTCTTGATTATTGTAAAGTTATTATTTGCGAAAAATGAAATTAAAATTTTGATTTCCACTCAATGTTCATTATTTACCATGCATCTATTTCTTAAGAAACTAGCAAAAATTGTGAAAAATTCACGCAACATTTTTCATAAATGAGTCTACATACTATAAGGTATTATATGAAATATAAATAGAAAATTACACAATTCTCTTAGATCTTTTCTGAGAATATTGAAAATATTATTTCATTTCAATAAAACAATTATTTTATTTTATGATGTATTATAAGAACCACGGAAAAAGTTTCGTCAAAGAACTGGTCAAATAAAATGTAACTGGTAATGGTTCAAGAAATGTATCAATTTCAAAAATTTCCAGATGGAGGCTAAAGTATCAAAAATATGCAATAGATTGGATTTATTTTATAAACGTCGCACTAGAAGCAACACGAGGGTTATTGGCAATTGTCCTAGTAATTTTTGAGTTACAATCAGGTGAAGAAAAAAAAGAGCCTCGATGGTACAAAACACCTGCCACGTAGCCAGGGATGATGGACAATAAATCTTTCGAGGCTCAAAGTTCTCCATTTGGCGTGGTGTAGAAGTTAGGAGAGGAATACTATTTTCTTCCCCAGAATTCTGTACGCAGAATAGTCTTCAAACTTCCGTAATTCTTAAGTAAAAATTGCTTGTGTATCATAGTACGAAAATAAGAAGTTTCTTGAGATACTTTTAAGCTGCTGTTTGTAGACGAGGAGGGTTCCCTCGATGAATGTATTAGGAATTGGATATAATCATAATTTGGTCCAATAATCCTTTTTTTAACAAATCTACAAAAATGACGTCTTTCTCATCCCAAAAATTCACCATAGATTCTCTAGTCGATGAGACGGTCTTCATTTTCTTAGGATCGTATTTACCGAAATCGATTGATTGGGAATCGAAACTAACTTATGATTATGCGTCTAATTTATTTTACCAGCATTTGATAGATGATAGCACACAATGGTAGCCCCAATTTGCAGCAAATTTGTCTGTAATCAAAAACACAGGAACTTTTTCAACCTCTGCCGTAGGCAGATGATTTATTGGAGAACGGAATCCACGTAACTCAATGTTACTATTAGCAACTGATAAAATAAAGTTACTCTCCGTTGTAAAATGCATAATTATGTTCGACATCTGATTGAATAGATTTTATTCATTCGTTTCAGATTATATGTTGTGCATATCGTATAAAAAACTATTATAGATGTATGAAAGGAAAATAATGTCAGTTTTCGGACAATGCGATACTCTATAATCGAATAAGTAAAACGCGAGAACACAATTCGAGACAGGTTCTCACTCAACATTTGAGCCTCGAATATTGCTGGGATCAATTTAAAATTCTTTGTTTGAATGCATAAAATATAAGTTCGTGTTGTTGGGATGTTCGCGAATTTCTCTTCACTGACCCCGGGAACTTTAAAGTAATCTGAATTGTATAAGGTTACAATTTCTTCCAAATCAAAATGAAACGTGATTAAGTGAAGATAGATGTAAAGTGAATTGAAGATAATGATAAAAAATAAAACAGAACTGAAGCAAATGGAGATAGATAGATAATAACGACTTGCTCATAGATATTTATACCTTGGATTGAAACATCTCAATTAGTTTTGTGGATTGAAACGAATCTTAGTTAAAGAATTAAGATAAGAATCGGCAGTTTGTGAATTGATTGAATCAGAACGAGTGAATTGGAAGCTAAGACTTTATTAACTGACCTTAATTTAGAATTGACATATTAAGTGGGATTCGAGAGATAAGAAAGACAGAGAGAGAGAGCAACACCTTGTCTATTCTTCATTGATAAATAAAATATTTTATCTTGTTCTTACGAATCTTCAATCGGAATCTCGTATTTAATAATTGTTTAATTAAATGGAACAATGGTCGTTGAATTAAATAATAAGGAACGGATGTTTTATGAGATATCTTTTATTTTTAATTTAATTAAAAATATATAAATTTATAAAACAAATATAAAGAGTTTTTTCCCTATGATTTAGTTTTTTGCTTGTTGTTAATTTTTTTAAAGAGAAATCTTCTTTATAACAAATTAACTAATGCTCAAGGAAGCCACATTTGAAATAAAAGCATTTCTCGTTCGCAATAATCAATTAGTACAGATCAGTTTAACTTCATACCATTACGCTCGTTTCAAACAAAACGATCCAGATCACTAGAGCTTATTTTATGCAGAACGTATCGTCTACTTTGTAACTTTTTCAAATTGCTTTCATATGTTGTTAACGGAATTCTTTTTTTCATTTAAAAAGTTATTTTAAGATATTCCAAAATGTGTATTTTGGTATAAAATTCAATAAAACTTTGAATTCTGTCAGATTATTGAATATTTAACTTTCTTATATATTTCTTTATTAAAATCTCTCTCTCTCTCTCTTTATATATATATCACTATTTTCTTCTTTTTAATATATAAAAAACAGATTAAAAAAACGAGCTATAAAGTAAATACCAATGTTATCTTTTCTGAAAATGTTGTAAGAGTATTAAAAGAATATAGAAATCGGGCAATGTTGTTATTTCTAAAAGATGTTTACCTTTTCTTGCGGAAATTTCTAAGCAACAAGAAAAGCTTCCTGGAATTTGTAATATCTCATATTATATGGTAGCCTAGGATATGAGACGGAACAAGTGCACAATTTTTGCAGCATTTTTTTAAAAAGAAAATTTCGTAGGATATACGCGTTTCTATTTCCTCTGTATTCTTCTTACTTATAGATAGATTTCCGACTCAAAAGTTGTACGAATAAAATGATACGAGCGAGGAAAATACATTTATCATTCTGCATCTTCAGAAATATGGCTTTCCAATGGGAAAAAAATAAAATTATATGAAAGTTTACCGTTCCTTCAAAAATGAAATTTTATTGGTATTGAAAGTTTCTTAAGTAAAATATTTTTATCGAGAACTGTTTTATTGATTCTGAAACGATACAATATTCAATTGTCTTTCGAATTACTAGTATTGGACTTTTACTTATTTATTTCCCATTTCCAGCGAAAGCGAGTTTCTAAAAAAGTATTATTTTTCTTTTCTAAAGATGTTGAGTTTGGGAACAAGTAGTCAAACCCTATTGTGGCGAGATCTATTTCAGAAATTTTGAAGTTTCATGATTATTATTTTTTTTTTTTTTTGACGAATTTCACGACGGATTTTTCTAATTTTCAAAGAAAATATTCGTTACGAAAAGATAACAGAGAGAAGGAAGGAGATAATACCGTTTTGTGTGCTATGAGAAAAAAATTAATTGTTCTAATGAAACCAAAATAAAATATAGTTAAATCTAAAATCGATACTCTTAACTATTCACAAAAAGCTGTTATCGGCAATTTTTATTCGTTTAGATTTAGTTTCATCAAAAAATAATTATAAATTTCGCACAAACATAAGTCAATAAGAAAACATATGAAAATGCTTTTATCACATAAATTTTAGAACACCTCTCACACCGGGTCTGATATTCTGTCTTTAAAATTCTACATTTATACTTAAATGTATACGCACTTCAGTTAGCCATTGATTTAATAGCCATGAGTCATTAAAAGCATTTATATCCTTTGAATTTTAATTACTCTAAATGCTATTGCCCACATTTATTTCACTGGTAACAGCGATCCAACTCAATAATAAGAAAGTCTTTGAATGTAGAAGATCACTTCAAATTAATTTTAATAATTACAGAGAGAATGGCTTTAAATGAACAGTAAACTAAGAGTGTAAATACGTTTCTAATATCAAGAAACTTGATAAGGTGTACAGAACAAGTACATTATTTTTCTTAAAGCTTAACTTCTTAATTAAATATACTTAGCGATTGATGGTAGAAATACCCATCTAAACGTAGGAATTTTTAAATGCACGAGTAGGTTTCCGACGAGAAACTCAAATACTCCAGTCGAAAAGAAAAAAAAAATCGCGAGTATGTTAGGCAACAAAATAGTTTTTCTAGATTCGATCTGTTAAAATAATTGCCCATATTTTTCCGTAATTATTGAATTGTTTTACTATTTCTTTAATGTTTAAAATAAGTTTCAATATTAAAAAAAAAACGATTACTAAACTAGGAAAAATAGTAAAAACAGTTTAAGGAAATTATTTTGAAAATTTTGAATTTGTGTAGTTGGTTCAAAGGACTTTATTGGCTTTAAAAGGAATGTATTTCATATTTCCAGTGTAACCACTCAATACTCTATTCAATATGCTATTTAATTGCTATGAAAATGAATATGGGAGAAAGAAATTATTTCAGATACGATAAATAACAGATAGCAATAAAATTATAAATATTAAACTAGATTCTTATTAGAATTCGTATGGAATTGGATCACACTGAAATAACTTGATCAAATTTCTAAATCAAAATTAAATACTTTTTTTAATGGAATTAGAATTAATTCACTCAGACACAAAACTAGAATAATATGCATGTACTTTTGTCCATTGATACCTTGTAAGAAGGAAATTTTCAATGACCAAAAAAAGTTTACCATCTATCTTTACTCTAGACATAAAAGGAGTTGCTAAATTGCTCGGAATTTTCAATGACAGTTCCATTTTGATATGTTTCTTCCAATAAGCCCCGTGACACGAAAAACATATCATTTTCCTTTCTTCAACAAACTTTAGAGTTTTTCCCTTCGTTCCAAGTTATGTATTGAATAAATTGTCAAAAGGTCTTTGAGGTTGTTTTTATCATAAAGTTATAATAAAAACCCAAACTCGAAACTTTTTTTCAGTTAAAAAAATTCTGCAGTATAATATAAATTTTGGGATCCTAATTGTATATAAAAGCAACATTTTTTATATTCTATCCATTTCTGTTCATATTCATTGACTTTTTTCCTTGTGTGAAATATCTCTAAGGATTCAGTTTAAAATGTGTGGATCCTTGACTTTATTTGTTAAAGTAAGATCTTGTTCATTTATTGCGCATTCTTATAACTTTAAATATGCATTGTGATAAACGATATGTTTGTTATATACCATATAGTGCTATACAATATCAACACTTGGATATTTTTTTCATTTGAAAAAAGGGTTTGAAGTTAGTATCTTTTGTAACACTCGACAAAGACAATTTTAATTAGATAAGATATGTCTTTTTTTATATAATTTTATATAATTATTTGCAACTGTGTTTCGTTGGTGGTATCTTTTGAAGTTAACAAATAGGAAATTTCGTGCATAATTAGAAATGTTATCCAATGCTGTTTAGCGAGGAATTAATCCTTATTCTCCGATAAATCCAAATTTTCAAATAAAATTGAATCTTGTTGTGATCATTTTAATTATCGTCATTAAATTTAATTTTTGATGAAGTATTTCGTTACGTAAAATATATCAGTTTTGAATTGTATCTTTTTAGGTCTTCACTTCCATACGTGAAACTGTAAGTTATAAAATATTCGACCTTTTTTTTATATATATATGTCTTTGAATTATATTTTTATTGATATGCGTTCACAGTTCGATATCCACTTGGTTATCCAAACATGTTCATCCGTTGTTTCCTCACTTTTAAAAAGCTTGATAAAACGTTGCCATAAGCAGAATAACGTATTGTGGTGCGAGCCTCCCGAAAAACAGCGTGAAGTTTCGAACACGTCCTATAGTCAGTGCAACCTCACTCTATGAACTAAAAGAATGCTATTGGCAACGAACTTTATAGTTTTGGTCAATTGGTCCAGTGCAGGGATTAGCAAACTTTTTTTGTTTTTAGGTTCGGTGGACCACGTGGCCAAGTCGAAGATATATGGTCAAATCTATACATAGAGCAAAATAAATAAATAAAATAAAATAAAACAAATTAAAAGAAATTGAAATTAGCTTTGCTGATTTCATTTTAACATGTACTAACTTTTTCTTCCTGTTAAGCTCTCGAAAAAGTAGATTTATTCAAAATGAATATCGATTAGCGTAAAGTGAACGTACTTCCTTAAAAATGAATTATTAAATTAAATATTAAAATAAGAACGAAAAATAAATTATTATAATAGACAAAAATATTCTGTCTGGATATAAAAATAAAAGCAAGATGATAAATTATTGAATTAAATATATCTTAGCAATGTACCTTAAGTAATTCGAGATAAAAACCAACGTTTTTTAAAACAACGTTTTTAAATGGTGGCAAAGTTCATTAAAAGAATTATTTAAATGTTAGTTAAAACTTTGTAAGAAACCTCATCTCTCTCTCTTCTTTAAGACCACTCTCTCTGCATAATTCGATATATCTTCCGTAGATGGCGCCACGTTACTACCCAAACTACGTTATTAAAAAATTATTGAAATATTATTTAAAACTTGTCGCAAATGTCTAAATATTGCATTGTTAGGCAAGTAAGAACGATTCCCAAAGTTTCAGAGCTCTAGCTTGATGGGAATTTGTTTAAATTAACGATTGAAAATTTGATGACACACTCACACACACAAGTGAAATACAGAAAAACGTTGTAATAAAAAGGCAAACTGAATGTAGTTATTGTTTCATTTAAAAATGATATTAAACCTCAGGACGTATTAAAAATATGCGACGGACTACGTTCAGCCGCTAGTTGAAGTTTGCCGACCTCTGGTTTAATGAATCAAGCCAGAAAGTGAAGAAATCGGAGCAAAACCTTACTGCCTTACTTCTACATCACGTTACGCGAGGACTTCAATCCAGATCGATTGAACGAGCAAAAATATCATTATTCAGCGTCACGATTAATACTGGAATCTGGATTCGATCCCGTAACTCGACACGTAACCATTGGCCACGGAAAGCTCAATTTGGAACCAGAACTTGTAAGACTTATTATTTTGTAAAGTGATTTTAACAAAAATAAAATTGCTTTGTTCAAAATTGTAATTCAGACTTTAATCCAATCAGTTTGGAGAATTGAAATTTTTTTAAATGTCGCGTTTCTTATATTTGAATCCAATTTATTTTTATGGAATAAAAATGTCAATATCGTTCCCTTGATATGCATAATAATATTATAAGCATTTCCTTTTATTTGGGAATTTTTTTTCTCAATTCTATTGTACCCAAAATTATAATAGAGCTTTCAGTTGTCAATTATAATATAATTATAATATTGTTGCTCCGTTGTTGTTGAAGCTTTTGCAGCAAAACATGCAAAAGCTTCTTCAAAATCCACTTAACAAAAGTTTTTTATTGATAGCTTTCATAGAATTGAAGTATAATCCATTTGTAAAATTCTAAAAGATATCCCGAGCAATATAAATTGGAAAAACTTTCATATTTGATTAATTTCCATGCTGGTAATCTAATCATGATAAGTCTTAGAAGGTGATGAAGAAAAGAAAATTCCAAGTAAACATAACAGCCATCCAGTGTTAGCAATTTCATCTAGAGTTCAATCGATTTAAGTAAAAGCTTTTACTAAGAAAGGCTTCCCATTATCTTGTCTCTATCTAATTCTATAAATAGAACTAAAGCGGGATATATTAAATTATTGTAGGCGAGTGGGTAGTGTAGACTAAAGAAATTGAATTTTAGTTACAAAGCTGCTCGTCTTTAAACAAAATAAAGTGCCTTTTAAAGAAGATACATTAAAAATTATAATGTATTTTTATATTTAATTAATAAATTGGAAGAGGTTAGATATGAAATCGAAAGGAATAGTTAAACTCTAACACTACGGTAAACGTAGATTAATTTAAAATTGGATTTGTGTTCTTTGAATTTAATTTCTTAACATTTCAATTTTTTCTTCTATCTTTTACTAAAAATAATACCTTTTTAGAACAACCAAGTGAATAAACAACCAAGTAATTATAACTAGTCAAGATTAAAAATTATAATTTCCTAATATGAACTATACCTTTTTATTAAATATTTAAAAATAATTTTAAGCAATAATAATTTAACGATACAAGATAAATTTTTAGCACTCAATTATTTCCTTTAAAATGCCGAATCATGTTCAATAATTTAATACACGGAAACTTAATTTTCAAGTATTTAGAGGTGAGAAATTAAGCGCCCGGTCTCCCGACACCCTTTTCGGTTGCTTAATGGGTTTTTAAAGCTGAAATGCCTTAAATTTGAATAAGCCATTTAATGAGATATTTAGACATAGTACAAGGCAAAGTGATCCTACCGTTTCAACACATTTGATAAGTAATTAATTATTATTTTTTATTTTGCTAAAGAAGTACAAATATAATTTTTATGCTACCATATACCTAAAAATTTGGAAAATGTCTTAAAAATTCTAACTCATCCACATTCTAGTGGATATATTTGAAGATTAAAAATATTTGCTACGTTTCATTCTCATCCAAAAAAAAAGCGAATCGCATGTTTCATTTTTAATATTTACAGTTGACGTTTGCAACGAATGACTTATAAAAGAAATAAAAAGAAAGGCAAATACAAAGCTCATCTCCAGCTGTTGTAACGTAGTTTGTGGCATGTATTCATCTCCTTCACTATGTGTGCACACGTGGTTAAAAGCATTAAAGTAAAATGAATACGAGATTCTCTGTCATTAAATTTTTTTTCCTAAGAAAATTGCGGTTAGGAAGCAGAAAAAAAGTTTTTGAGAAATTCTGGAAAATGAATAATACAATAACTGTTTTAAACCTCTAACTCACCTTCGCTGCTGCTTTTGACTGGTTCATGCCATGGTACTAAAACGTCTTGGGAATCAAACTGAAAAAGTTAAACAGACCATATTTTTACAGCAGTTAATATCATTTACATGAAACATCACAGTAAGCGCATGGTATAAAAGTAATCCAAGTAGGATCCTTTTTTTTTTAGAAAACTAGACTTTGACTAGTTGAGAAATTCATTGCTTCACTTCTTCCCACAAGTAATGGGTTTTATATTTCAATGCTGAAATTTTTTTCATTTATTTATTCTTTTTTGCAGCTATTTATTCCATTCCCAATGAAAATAATGTTACACAAACAGTTTGAGCAAACAACATAAAAAATAAATTTTTTTTCACCAGTAATCAAATGTTAACCAATAATATTTAAATCGAAATTTTTACAAAATTCTTAACATTCGAATTTAATAGTAAAAACCAGAAACAATACAAAAAGTCAATAATTATTCTTACTACTAATATTTTCCATTTCATTTTCATATTTCATATTAAAAATAGACTAATATTTAGTATCTTCATATGCATCTGATTTCGAACACAAGAAGGAAATTCTTTAGGTTCTGGTGATAGAATACGAAAAGGTTTACATAAACATTTTATTTCGAATACATCGGTAGACGTATTATTGCGTTTGTAAGCTGAAAAAAGAATACCTGGAATTGGTGACATATAATTAAAGGAAATCCCATTAGATAAAATAAAAGAATTACCTTCATTATTGCATGTAAAAAAAGGAAATCTTGGAAACAAAAAAAAAGTGTTTTCCGAATAAGATAAGAAGTATTAGTTTCTTGGGTAGGAAATGCTCCGTTTGCACTCTGTTTCTTAATTGGGTTTGTATGCCCAAAGAAATATCTGAAGAACATACCATGATTTCATTAATTCGATTGAGTTCTATTTTCACTCTATAAAAAGAACTTTTTCGATGATTAAGGTAATTTTTTTGTTTGTTGGTTGATACGAACAAAATAATACTCTCTAATGCACTTAATTAATTCTGTGTGAAAAGAAAAGGTTCTGGAATCTCTTCCTTTACTGAATTTTCAACCTTTTGTAACATTTCAAATGGATTTTTACCGTTTACTTCAAAGTATTAAATGTTAATTTCTTAATCTCGAAAATCTTAATTGATTCGAAATTTGAGTTTCCTGTAATTTATCTTTTTGTTTATAAATTTTTTTATATAGGAATTTTCTTTTTGCTAGGGGGTTTGGCATTATGATTTTCTAAAAAACAAATTTTTGCCAGAGAAGGACAATCAGATCTAATTATATATTTTCTTAAAAACCTTACCACTTTAAGATAATTTTTGCATGTAAGAATCAATGTGTATGTTTTATGAATCATTTTAAAACAACGAATGAATTTTGTGCTAGTTTTATCAATAGAAATCGATAGAGATTCTATTACTGAATTTTTTACTTATGTTTTAACAAAATTTAAAAAATCAACAAAAAATTCATATATAAAACAAAAAAGATTATGTGGAACATATTTTGATGGGGGATTTTACTATTTAAAATCAAATATAATTTCGATAAATAAGTCTCTTTATCTTTTAAGCGGAAATGAAAAATTCGTTAACCTAATATTCTAGATTATTGTATTCAATTCCATATTGAATTGAAGTAATTCTACAACATCTCTGGCAGACAATTTTTAAGGCCCAAACCCCTAAGAGAGCGAACATTATACCGTTCGCTCTCTTAGGCATCGATTCTATGTCTGCGGAAAACTTCAGTTTTAAGTGAAGATTTGGAGACAGTTTTCCACATAACAGCATTATAAACTCATGTAATGAGAGATCTTTTTTAACTCGTTTAAAATTCCAGAACTTTTTTTTTTCAAATAAAGTATACAAAGTTGGAAGTTAAATCATCGTTTACTGAGCGTAAATATGAAGCCATATAATATCTCTGGAAAAATGCCAAGATAAATCTAAATTCCGGGTTTAACTCTGAAAAGAATTCATAAGACTTCTGTTTTTACTGTTTTACTTCGTACATAATAATAAAATACTAAATTTAAAATACAATTTTGCTTTTCTGTCTATGTTCGATACTTCAATTCTTTGTTTCTTTACATTATTTATTAATGTATTAGTAATCGGGTTTCACAATTAATGCTTGTTCATTTCTGATACAATTATGATGAAGACCACAGCAGTGTCTCTGCAATAATCCAAAATGGTCACATAAGTAGTTTTAATTATTCTGTCATTGATATATTTATTCTATGGGAAACAAAGCACAAAATGACATAATATTTTTCCCAATTCGCAGAGAATTTCAACTATCAAATTTCAAAATTATAGAAATATTGGTTTACTATTTCTTTTCAAGTTTACTTTCGAAGACTCGGACCATTTTATTAAACGAAAAATAAACCCCCGAAAATAAATAAGACGTGAAAAATAAGAACTGCTGTTAAGAAAATAAATGATATGAGAAATACTCTTTTCAAAATAAATGAGATAAGTCGATTGAATATATAGCCAAAGACATCTTTTTTAAAAGATAACTTTTAAATCGGAAAGAAAATGTGCGCTCTTCGAAACATTTTCCGTATTTTTCCAGATTTCTGTTAAAGTGGTCTTAAAAAGTTTGATAAATAATTTTCACAAAATTATTATTATTATAAAAATACTTCAGTTTTATTAGATTTTAAGTTTTTGATTAATATAATATACGCAACAAAACGAGAGAAAAATTGCCTGACCAAATTTGACATAAAATCAAATTATAACCATAAATACATTTATATATTAAACATACTAAAAATTTCATCATCGGCAAGGCTTTAATAAGTTTTTGTAGAGCAATAATTAGATTCTCTTTCGTGTTTGTTGTAGCCATTTAAAAGACAGCTTTTTATCTAAAAATCGCATCTACATTCTTCACAAGTGTTCCCTGCAAACCTTTGTTAAGAATTTTCTCGGCATATTGATTTCTCATTAAAGGAATTTTTCTGTGTAACATGTAACACGGGATTTGAAACTTGTATCAACTGTTTGAATGCTATTTAGAAAATGAAAACAATTATTTTGCTGAAACATAAATATATATTACATCAAATGACTTTTTTAATGTACTCTCTGATGTTAGTTATTTTTTACATTGAAAGCTGAATAAAGATTTTATATTATATTATATTATATATATATATATTGAATTTTCTATACAATATTAAATAGTAAAGACCTGGTGTTATATATATTTAAATTATATATTAAAAACATCCAAAATAAATTAGTTTAAAAAATTAATTAAATGTGTTTATTAATATTTTTCAAAAATAATCATTAAACGAACTAAGATAATCGGTTTTTTTGTTTTTGTTTGATATCATAATAGAGATACAGGAATTTTCTTGTGTCTCGAGTAAAAATATTACTACTGATATATGAGATGAAATATTCTAGTTATTTTGTACGAAATATAAACATATATATATATATATATATATATATATATATATGTTTGTGTGTGTGTATGTATATATATGAACTTCCTTTAAATTTAAAACTTAACCTAAAAGATATATAACTTTCTTTCTTTTCTTTCACATTTCACAAAAGGATTATAATATTTTAAAGAGTTTTCGTATCAATTCTTTTTCGAGAAGAGGGAAAAAATATTTTAATTTCTGAATCCTCCTTTATAGAGATTTCAGTGGTACTCAATATTTTGGTGCTCCTACGTACCTTTCTGTGTCTCTGTTCCATTGCCCAGACGGTTATGAGCACCTTCCCTCCTATCCTAAGGACCCTGGTGAGTTCCTTGATGGCGGCCACTCGTCGGTCGGTGGTTGCGAAGTGATGGATGACTGCTATGGACAGCACGGCATCAAACGTCTCGTCTCGAAAAGGCATGTGCAAGTTGTCACTCGTGAGGACCTCGAAGTTTTTGGCTCGGGCAGCGGCCGTCAGGGCAGCACAGCGGTCAGTTCCAATTTTCATCAAATCCGCGTTGATGTCAAGGTACTTACCGTTGCCACAGCCTGATAATTAAAATAATAATAATATCAATCATTTCCAGAGACTTTGGTTGAGATATTTGCATCTTCAACAACTTTTCCAGATTTTGATAACATCTATCAATGTAATTTTTTTAAGAATTGATAAGGGATATTTTAGTCACAGAATTGTCCAAGATATTTGGGATGAGGAGTGTGGGTGGGGTCCTTTTTTCCTTCACTTTGAATTACATACCAGCCCTTCTTACAACTTAAAAAAAAGTAACATCAGACCATGGTTTTTAAAAAATTTCTTGAAGATTTGTAAGATATTATTTAATGAAAAATTTCCATTTTTTCATTTTTTCCCCCTAATTTGATTTGAATATCGTAGTAAAGAATAAAAGTAATTTATTCTACGCTGTTTTTAAATGTTTTAATATTTTGACAATTGCTTTTTAGAATTTTTTTTAAAAATCTAACTTAAAATAAATTTATATCCACAAAGAAAGTAGAAAATCAAAATTTATTGAAACAATATTCGAGCGAAATGAATAATTGAGAGTTATGTTAACCTTCATTTCACTGGAAATAAAAAAAAAATTCAACGAGCTCAAATTTCGTGCTCGTATGCAACGTTAAGATTCAAGTAAATAATTAAATATCCCATACATATATTTTAAGCAAATAATTGAAATACTTCTTCTTTAAATAAAAGTTAAATTATTATTTTTAAAATAACTTTTGCAACGTATACTCAATTTCTGTTCCATTTCAACTGACAATTTTCAATTTATTTGTGACTTACATTTTAGTGACGAATTCACTGCTGAAATTTTAAATATAACAAAGAAAAATCTCCGTCTTAAAAGATTGGTAATCAATTAATTATTTAGTGCGTTTTTTAAAAGGTTTTTAAAAATGTTTTATGAAATTTTCCTTAATCAAATTTTGACACTTCTTTTCTTTCTTTTTTTAAGTACTATGCATACCAAGATATGTAATATTCCTCATATGGCTTGAAAAAAATTCAAAAGCTTTTTCAAACTCTTTTTACAGAACAGAAGATAAAAAAAATAATAATAAATTAGTTCGCTTCTTTAATATTTTCTCTTGTTCGCACATCTTCCAAAAATGCATTTAATTCAATTAATTTAACAGATTAACTAGATTTTAGAACACTAAATATTTTTCTCGGTACATTCCAGAAAAATCTCTCAAAGAATGGGAAGGACAGACCTTTTTATTCGTAAAAATAAAAAGAATGGAATAAAATTGGGAAAATAAGTTTTCCCTGAATCTAAAAGCTTTCTGAAATATTTTTAAGATAACTTTAAGTAAAGAAATTGAGTTTTGAAGAAAAATTTAATTTTTTAACAAGAAGCGTAAGGAAAATTCGATAGACCCTTGAAGGTTCCATCGAAAAGACATACAAAAATTTCTTAACTTGAAAAATAGTGCATTGAAAGGTAATGTTCAATAAGGAATTATGTTACTGTGCTTTACCGAATAAATCTTTCATGACAATTTTTTTCTGTAATATTTTTAAAATTTACTTTGCCTTTTAATATTCATCTTTACTTTTTCTAGTTTTCTGTAAATCTTATGAGAAAAATTTATTAGAAAAGTGAGAAAATTGCGATTTTCTTCACAGAAAATATTTCATGCTTTTTTGCGATAATAGTATTTTAAACGCATGGTGAATGTTTTTTTCAATAAAAACTAATAATTTTAAATCAGTATTTAATTTTAACATTTGAACAGAAAGGAATCAAAACAAATTGTATTAATACTGTTTAAGAAGCAAGTACATTATAATTATATAAGAAACTCACTTTTTTATTATCTGTAATTAAAATTACATTAAAATTCTTTTCAAAGAATCGAGTTTATCATCATCTCAAGTTACAGTGAATATTTTTCAAAAACTAATAACTTTCTTCAGGGAAGATATTTAAAAACCTTCAGGGATTGTAGATTTACATTTTTCATTGCCTCCTATGAAATTCCACTCATTGCATTAAAATTATTAAACAATGTTTATAACTCAGCACTACTTTTTTATGGAATCTCTATATATTAAAATTCTAATCTCTTAATAAGGGAAAGTTTACGCAATGTTACATTTTAATTAAAATGTTTAAACTGTAGACACTTGAAGAGCACAATACTTGTAAAAAGCTTAGTAATTAAAACAGGTACATAATTAAAACGTTCAATAAAAACTTGTTGTCGAAATCTTGAATTTCCCAGAGAATTTTTAAGAAATTCTTTGGAAGTGATTGTTGTTATAAGGTGATCGTCAATCATCCCATGTATCTATTTAATCATTTAGAAAAGATTATCTTCCAATAGATTGCTTTCTTTAATCTATTGATCTGTTATAAACTGTATAATTACTTAAGAGATTTCGTATTCATGCAATATATCGACTTTATAAATATAGTGAGCTTAATTGTTCTGTCCCTTTCTTTGACTGGATTTGGATATTAGGGTTTATTGATTTATTTTTTATCTACACGATAAAAAAGCGGGAGTAATTGCTTGGAAAATATCGTTTTGTCTGATGGTTAAATAGTATTAAAATAGAAACAAGTATGTCATGGATTGAAATATTGCTCTTTCTTGGAATACATTATATTTAATTACATTTCCCAAGAAGCAGTTTGTCATGAAGATATGTAAACAGTATTGTGTATCGAGCGATAAAGAACTCCCTATGGTGCATTTTTAGAAAGAATATTTATCACAGAAATGTAATCAAACTTTTTTTTGATTCAATTCAAAACGAAAGCAGAGAAATTGAGTAATAAACGCAATTAATCTAATAAGCAATATTGCAGTACATTTCAGCATGAAATATAACATTGTGTCATGAATGTTATCTACGATCGTTTGTTTAAAAACAGAGTAGGAATTTTAAGAAAAATGGATAATGAGATATTTTGGAATATGAATGGTTTAATACTCTAATGAAAGTTCTAAAAATTTTTAAAAAAAGTAATGTAATATGTCTTTTTTTGAGGAAGAAAATGGAAGAAAAAAAAAATCTTTGGAAAAATAGACCGCGTCATATTTCAAAAATTGTAACAAAAGAGCAATTGATACTCCCTTACGGATACAGAGATGTATTATTTATATTTTTCGATTATTCGTGTTATTGTGCTCTTATACTGAAAGTTGGTTTTAGCATATGAGCACATTTTGTTAAGAATTTTTATTGCTTCATGCATTTTTTTCTTTTTTTTTTTTTTTTTTTTTCAAAAATATCACTTGCATGCCAAATCATCCCTTTCCCATGCAATTATAACTTTAGCAATAGGTTTTACATATTAAGCCCAATGCATTCTTATCATTCATTAATACACTTAAAAACGGTTAGAGTTCCTTTTTTAAACGAAAATATAGGAAATATTTCGGAAAATTATTCACATTTTTAAAATTAATTTGTGTAATAAATTTTTACCAACATCTAAGATGCATTTTTATGTATTCAGACTGAAAATAACGAAGCTGATGTTGAGGAAGCTGATGTTGGTCATGGGACTCTTAAAATCTAGTGTAACACGTCAATTGAAAAGTCCCCGGCCTGACACATAGATGGCGCTACTAGAATTAAATCCATATGTTTTTTAGTTAGCCCTAACCCTCAAAGGATGCGTGCATAAATTTGATAGCTGTCGGATCATTAGTTTGTGAATTATAGCATTTTGAGTGAAGCAACTTTTGTTATTGTGAAAAAAATGGATAAAAAGGAATTTCGCGTGTTGATAAAATATTGCTTTTTGAAGGGAAAAAATACAGTTGAAGCAAACACTTGGCTTGATGCCGAGTTTCCGGACACTGCCCCAGGAAATTCAACCGTCAAGGATTGGTATGCTAAGTTTAGACGTGGTGAAATGAGCACCGGAGACGGTGAATGCCCAAAAGAGGTTGTTACCGACGAAAACATTAAAAAAATCCACAAAATGATTTTGAATAACCGTAAATTGAAATTGAATGAAAGAGCAGACACTCTAAAGATATCAACTGAACGTGTACATCATATCATTCCCGAATCTTTGGGTATGAGAAAGCTCTGTGCAAAGTGGGTGCCGCGCGAGCTCACTTTTGACCAAAAACAACGACGAGTTGATGATTCGGAGGAGTGTTTGAAGAGGATCAAGCGTAATAAACCCGAGTTTTTGCGTTGATATGTGACAATGGATGAAACATGGCTCCATCATTTCACTCCGAAGTCCAATCGACAGTCATCCGAGTGGACTGCACACGATGAACCCGCTCCAAAGCGTGGGAAAACGCAACAGTCGGCTGGCAAGGTTATGGCTCTGTATTTTGGGATGCGCATAGAATAATTTTCATTGACTACCTTGAAAAAGGAAGGATTATCATCAGCGACTATTACATAGTGTTATTGGACCGTTTGAAGGACGAAATTGCCGAAAAACGGCCGCATTCGAAGAAAAAGAAAGTGCTGCTTCACCAAGACAATGCACCGTGTCACAAGTCAGTGAAAACGATGGCAAAAATCCATGAATTGGGCTTCGAATGGCTTCCTCATCCACCGTATTCTCCAGATCTGGCCCCCAGCGACTATTTCCTGTTCTCAGATCTCAAAAGAATGCTCGCTGGGAAGAAATTTTCGTCGAATGAAGAGGTGATCGCCGAAACTGAGGCCTATTTTGAAGCAAAGGACAAATCGTACTACAAAAATGGAATCGAAAAGTTGGAGGGTCGCTATAATCAGTGTATCTACCTTGAAGGGAATTATGTTGAATAAAAAAAAACTAATTTTGCCAAAGAAATGTGTTTTACTATGGTAGGCCGGGGACTTTTCAATTGACCTGTTAGGTACAATAAACATACTATGAATAAAAAAAATATTCGAGACAGGAAAATGACATTGGAAAATCCAGAAGTATTTATACTCTATAAGCATATTAAATGTATGAGAAAATATTTGTAAAATTTTTATTATAAATAAATGAATTATTTTAGTTGGTCTTTTAATGAATCTCTAAACTACGGTTGCTTTAACTTTTTTCATAATTGATCCTTATTTTTTTTCCCACCTCACTTCTTAGAAATATTCAAATAATTTACTTCTATTTTTGTATCTAAATTACGAGTTTTGTAATTATCAGAAACAAAGAAAAAATAAATTATTTAACTTGAAATAAAATTTTTGATTTTACTTTTAAAGTATTCATATTGAAAGTTTTCATATCAAACTCAAAATCCATGCAGCAGTTAAAAAGGTGTTTTTTGTTTTTTGTTTTAAAGGTAGTATTTTAGTACATGTAGAAGTATTTAGTAATGACATTTTTTTTTTTTATTTATGAGGGTTTAATTAAATAAAAAAGAACCAATGAATGACTACTTAAACTGCATTTTTCTCTTTCAAGAACGCATAGGAAAATTTATTAAGAATTTTTTAGATATCAGCTAATTTAAAATATTTTAAATTAAATTATGAAACTTGATTAAAAATATTATAAAAATTACAGTATAGAAATTTGTAACGCTTTTTCTTACTTTTCAAAATATATTTTTATTAATAAAATGAATACATTACTTAAAAACAAATTGAGGTTTAATGTATAAAACGAAATTTTATACAAAAGATTAAGAGGAATTCTTAATATGAATAAATACAATCCTTTAATTTGTCTGACGATCTCGATATTATGATTGTATTAATTTCTTACGCAGTTGATAATGATTGATTTTTTCAAGTACTTTATGTTTTTTCTGAGAGGTTTGTGTTTTGTTCAAAACCATATATTCTACTAAAGAAAACAATTTTAATAAAGTTGCAAAAATTTTAACTAAAAGCTTTGAAAAGCACTCATAAGTATCTGTAATTTACAGATTTGATTTATGAATTAGATTCATTCTTTTATAAATTTAAATAACCTGTTTTACAAGTATTTAAAAATCCTCTTGAATATTCTTGTCCATATCTTTTTATTTAAACGTAGATGTACTGATAACATAAAAATTGTGAAAAATGTATATATGCATATGTATCTGGACAAAATGTGTATAAGTTACTACGTTAAGCTTCATAAAATATATCATAAAATGTAGTTCACTTCTAAAAGACAACAGTTACCTTAACAAAATAACTCCTTAAGAAACTTTGTTACTCGACCAAAAATGTCCAGAGTTTCGATACTTTAACAACTTTGATAGAGGTAATGCGATACATGTTTTAAGAATTCTGAAATGTTCGTGATAAGCAAACAAACCCATTATGACTGGATTTTATGGAAACCTCGGTAATAACGTCGTTGGTGCATATTTTAAAATATCAACTAACAGCTACGTTTAACGCTAAGTAGTTTTACAAGTCTTAACATGTTTAATTAATATATATTTAATAATGTCAAAATTTTATTCGTGAAATGTTTCAAGACTTCGAAGATACGTGTTTTCATTTTCTAGAAGATACGAAAATTCCCATGTATTATTTATAACGGGTATACAAAATTCAGGACGGGATGTTCTTAAGTGACTAAAATAAACATGATTTATAATGTATAGTAAAATGAAGCATAATTTCAGTTTCCTTCGAATGTCTTCTTACCCTCGTTTATTTCATAATGTAAATACTATGTTATCTTAAAATGTATTTAATATTGACCAATAATGGTGGTTAAGCGCATTGGTAACGTATTCATAGCGATAGAAAGTGCTGGTAAAAGACATAACTATTTTTAAATACCTACTATTAGTACAGGGTTATTAAAAAGGATTCATCCGATTTCAAAATGCTATATTTTCATAAGTAAACGACTCAGAATGGTAAGTAATGCATCAATGAAAAGATAAAATTTGGAAGTATTTTTACAAGGTTTCTATATAACTTCCTTTAGTTATACGTATAATGTCGATTCAATACGTAAATCCTTACCAAACACGTTGTAAAATGTCAGTGGAAATGGATTATACAGCAGCAGAAATCCGTTGCTTAAGTTCGCACAAATTTGTGGATAATAATGGTGCATACACTTTTTCTTCCACAAACCCTTAAAGGAAGAATTCGCATGGGACCATATCAGGGGACATTAGTTGGTCAGCTGTGTGACATCGAATCATCTGGCCAACTGCGAGGCAGCTCCATGAAAGCTTCCTAAATAGTTTTCGTGACATAGCTTCACGAAGCGCCATCTATTATTCACAAATTTAAATTTCCGCAGTTTACCTTTGCATTCATGTATTGCTTATCATTCTGTGTCGTTTATCTTTTAAAACATAGAATTTTAAAATAGGATGAACCATTTTGAACCACCCTATATTACAGATAACAATTTGTTATTTGTGGAAAGATAATCAATTTCAATTTAAAATTTATTTCGTTTTTTTTTCTTCTAAAACCTTAACAGGAACCTATTAATCCATTACGGTCTTGATAATAACAAGGCCACATTTAAATATAATTCTATTCTGTTTCTAAAACTATTTTATGCCACATAGCATATAAAAGAGCCATTACTCACCCACATCGGCCACCAGGCTGCCCGGTTCGAGCTCCAACAAGAACTGCTTCACCCGGGGCCACGGTCTGTACCTTGTGTCCGTGAAGTGGGGAGCGATCTGGTCGTACACATCGTGGACGTACGCTTTCTCAAGGGCCAGAGAGCGAGCCTGTCTCTCCTCGTGGTTGTCCCCCGCCATCACACTTTGGGTCATCCTGAAACTGTAACCGAACATGAAAAGGGCGGATTTAGTGGTATATATATATATATATATATATATATATATATATATATATATATATTATTGCTTCATTATAATTTGGTAGACGAAAAAATGAAAAGAAAAAAAAATACAAATAATGGATCCATTGAGATCATGTTCTTTAAATTTCCGTCCTTATCGTTTACATTTTTTCGTGCATCAAAAATGCTGATACTTGATTATCGGCAACAATTAAGAAAAAAGTAACATTCGTAAAGTTATCAAGAAAATACTTTGTTAGCATACGAGGTCTACTCAGACGTCGACCGTTTTAAGATTATTTCCCTCACATTAATTACGGATTACATTTTTGATTGCTGATAAACGTTACACTTAGAAAAGACGTGACGACTATTGGCGACGGAATTGAGCCACAGTCAAGTTACGTGAATGACACTTGAGTTGGCACCTCTCTCTCTCCCCTTCTCTATAAAATTCAACACGATGCCAACGGCAAGACTTTTTTAACGTGCATCATCACCCGCTACTTTAGTGGAACCATGGTTCGAATCCACGAATCGACATAAAGACCGCCAACATAGAGCTCGTGACCATGACCACTCGACTACCTCGGTCGAATTCGGATTAGAGCACAGGTTAATAATACACTAGAACTAAGTGAATTAAAAATTATTTTTGCCATCAAATAACACTTCTGCCTCCTAACACTGTTAAAAATTAAATTATTCAGACCAAAGTATATTCGAGTGGTTCAAAAGTAATGTTGTTTGTGGTCAGATGAAGTCGCTAGACATTTTGTGCTACCATCTATCAAACGACATCAAAACAAATTTTTACTCTTAGTCATAGGTTTGTTTTAATTTGGCAGCAAACAGCTGCCCTAATCTAAATTTGATTGCAGACGCGTCGAGTTATCGTCGACTAGATGTATGGATTCATCATCAATTCACAATAAAAAATCAATTCACAATAAAAACAATCCGTTGTTTCCGGTGAATCCTCTCCAAAGAAGCAAAGGCATGTCATCGGATAGAAACTTTTTGGAAACGAATTATTGGAATGTGAAGGGCGTCATACTCACGAGCATCCTACAAAGGTATAAGACAATCGCTAGTTATCTCAACCTCATTTCCCATTTCCAACTCTGGTACTTTTTGAGCCTCCCTCGTATATGACGTCAAAATTTCTAAAAATAATATCAGTTTTTAAATACTAATAAATAAAATGTAAAGTTTTTAAGCCAAAACATACATTATAGAATCTTTCTTTTAGAATACAAAACGCTCAGTCTAACATAAAATGATTCTACAACCCTGCTATAGAGCACCGATTAAGGAACTTGATACTAATTTTTAATTGCCGATAATGGAGATATTATGCAAAATAATCAATTAAGACATTAAAATTTTTAAATAGACGTAAAGGCCTTATTACGGATTTAGACCTCTTGACTTTGAAGCGTGGTTTTAAGAAGTTAAATTTACTAAAATAAGTTCAATACTTTGGTAAGCAATGCTTCCATTGATTTCTGATGCGATTGATAATTATCGCCAACTTTTTCAGTGAAAACGATCGAATAATCCTTAGTAATAAATCAAATCTCATTTAATGCTCGAAGAAAGCTAACAATAATTCACATGAAGCAGTACTTACCCTGCAGCATTTCAAATTTAAGACAATTTGAATTTCTTATTTTCTATGTAATAATTCTCTTCCTTATTATTAAATTGTTTAATAATAAGGAATTTATTAAATTGTTTCTACTTTTTGATACTAAGATTGGTTGCCCAAATTTATATACCAATTTATAAAAAAAATGAATGTAACTCTTATTGAAATTCGACTCAAAGTAGTACTTAAATGTAATAAGTTGTGAATCTTTATTCTAGACAATCCTTCCGGTAGATGGCAGTTAACTTCGTCAAAGGTCCTCGCTTCGGAAATACTGAGTTTCTCTATGTGAAATGGAGATTCCACGGGACTTCATAGCACGAGTAGTTCTCGCGTATTTCACAATACAGTCAATAGTGGATTGACTCATTGTTATTCATATCATTATCATACTCTCTAAAAAGTTGAAAAAAGACTACAAGAATTCACAGCTGGTAATAAATATTATTATAAATTTTCAAAATGATTCCTTCTACCTTTTCCTATATTATATTTCTATATAATTTCTTTTCTACGTTACCTTTGCTTAAATAATTATAGAGTGGAATATTGTATGTAATACTCTTTTTTTATTTTTCAAATGATCCCTATTTAAAATAAAGATCCGTGTCTCAGCAATTACAGATCCGTGAATATCTGATATTGACATATTAACTGAAATAAATCTTTGAAATACTAAAACATACTGAGACAGAAGCAACTGCAAAGCAAATAATTCTTCCCGTGATTCAGAGGTTTTTTTAGAACCCTAGGAGAAATAAGCTCCTTTGCGGTTGATAGAAATTCTGAATAACGTCTTCGCATCAGTATAAAAATTTCCAGTAGAATTCTATTTCAAATGACTCTAAGAAGATAGTTTTCTCCCTACTACGGATTTTCTACAATAAAAACATCAGCAAAATCAGAAAAAGTATATTATTCCATACGCCTTTAGTTAATGTATAGGACTGCGGCATTTAATAATAAATCATATAAGACAAATTCCCTTACAAATGGAAATGAAAGATAAAACGAAGATCATTTTTATATCACCGAATATCTATTTTATCCAAACAATATATGTGTTAATAGACACAAATCGCAAACAAGCGATTTTAAGACTGGATGAAAAAATATTCCTAAGTGAGAAGAAAATTTAAAAGCTTAGTAAGAATTCCTAAAAAACATTACATATTCAATGTTAACTGAGAAAAATAAAAACAAAAATGAACAAATATCTAATACAAAAATTTTATCACTAAGCTAGAACCGAAAATCCCTACCTCAGGTCGAGAATTAAAAATTTCGTTACATATTAGATTCAGTTTGACCATAACTCTGAAATTAAATGTTCGTGCTGAATCATTTTATTACTGTCCTCTTGGCCAAAGGAAAGTGTTCGAATCCTGAAGAATGTTCCATTTTGTGACTAGTCACTGTTGAATAAGCATTTGCTTTTAACGAGTGTTTTCAATTCAACGAAAAGTAAACTCTCGACCAAGGTATTCATCACGTTCTCTAATAATAAGAGCTCTTAAGCTTAGATCATCCTTGCACGTGTCGAACATCTGAGAGATAAAATCATTAAATAATATAGAACTCCTGCTTACATTCTGAAATCAACATTGAAAGGAAAATTCGAGTAAAACGATTGCAAATACACCTGCTTTTTGACAGATAAATGTCAATTAATAAAACCGGTGGCAGTCACGACGTTGCGGAACTGGCTGTTTAAAAACATACGTTATGTTTATTTTTGTAGAATAAAATTAAAAAAAAAATAGAGAGAGTAGTTTTCCAGAAAACCTCATGCGTAAATATGTTTATTGTTTTAACTCGATAAAAAAAAAAGCAGAATCTACTTAAAGCACAGTTTTCTTTCTTTTCCTTGTATGCTTCATTTATCATTAGATTCTT
>BMAW01014000.1:902340-917479 GCA_019974015.1 Nephila pilipes
AATGTCACTATATATATATATATATATATATATATATATATATATATATATATAATGAACAATTAAATTACTCAGATAATATTAATGGTAATTTAGTCAACTATACAATATTAGCCGAAATATTTCTGATTTTGAAAATTCCATCTCTTAATGTTATTAATATGAGCTGCGAAAGAAAGCAATTTACACAAAACATTGCTTAATTACGCTTTAATGAGTAAAAAGTATTACTAAATAAAAAAAAAGATTAAATTTTAAAAAAAATTTCGCGTATAGTTATTAAAACTGTGTAAAAATTTACTTATTTTCAAATAATGATCGTATAGCAAATCTTTCATGTCATAAATTTTTTGGGTATTATTTAATACTTCGTTCTTTCTCATTTCCAGAACTTTAAATTCAAAATAACGGTAAAACATTTTTAAATAAATCCTTATCTAAAATAGAAGAACAGTTTTTTTTTCTGAACGTAATTAAATGAAATCTTAAAGACGTCGAATAAATTTACAAAAACATTCATTTAGATACATTTTTATTCAACTACATTAAAATTACATTAGAATGGAAAAGAGAAAGGAAAATCTACACAGTAAAAAATATATATGATCCATATATGAAGGCATCCTATTTTTAAGATCTAGGTTTTATTCCTTAACTCAGAATGAAGTACCAATTGGACCAACATTCATACGGAAGGAGAATTATTATAAAATACATAAAAGATGATGCCTCGTGATATTTATTCATGAATTTTAGTTTATTCATCCGTATGACTTTAAAATTTGTATAAAATGTCATACTGTCACTTTTAACAATTAATTTAAAAATTAATTTAAAAATTAATTTCTAATTGAATTAATTTAAAAATTAATTGAATTAGAAATAAATTCCTAAAATTTTAAGTTTCGAAAAAGAAAAACGGTCGAATTAAAATTGTTTTTAATTTCTTTCATAAATGTCGCTTCCTGATTCATGCATTCTGTAGAGCTTTAGACTCCTGATTTATGCATGCCAATAAAATGCATAAAACTTTACTTAATATTCAGTACGCATTGCAAACTTCAGCAGGTTTCAACATCGTCCTAAAAATTTTGAAACATGCGCAGACGATAAAGAGGTGAAAAATTTACTTTACTTTAAAGTGTCAAAACTTAATAACTCGTACCAATGAATTATGGTTGCCATCAACACTATTCCAAGCGATGCGTTACAGCAAATTTGGCGTTAAATGAGATAACGGCTGGCATCATTACAGGGAAGCCGCCTTTTTTGTGAGAAATACTTTTGGCTCCATTTATAACAAAAGCAAGTTTTTGACTCTTTCTTTTAGAGTTTTCTCCTTACTTTAAAACCAGTATCTTATCTGTCCAAAGATCATTAGTTTCACTTTTTGTCAGGAAGAATGTGTTATATACTAAAAATATGGGAATTGAAATGCATTCTGTATCAATTAATAGAAAATTTTGAAAAATACCCTGCTTTATAATAACATAAGACAAGGTAACACACACACACACACACACACACACACATATATATATATATATATATATATATATATTACATCCAGTTAATTTCAATTTTATAAAAATAAACAAAAATTCCAGTCAAAGAATTTAAGAAGAAAAAAATCAGATCCAAGACGTGCATCATAATGCTAGTTAAATTTAAAATTAGTAAACAAAATGAAGCAAATTCATTATTTAAATGAATGAAAATACACTGGTTATCATAAATTAAGGAAAAATCACAAAAATAGCGATAACTCTTTCAAAAGTAAGCCAAACCGTGCAAAATTTGCATATGTTGTCCACTAAGAGTAGCTGAGTAAAATTGCAATATGCAAATTAGTGACGCTGCACTCGGCTTACGTCATCTGCCTGGAGCATAAAAGTCCAAGTTTGAGAGAAAGCACACAAATTTTACTGTGATTGCGACATTGAAAATCTGAGATAACCAATTCGTAATAATGACCTCTAGGCATCATTTTCCTGAAGAACTACGATGGAGAGCCATCGGGAGACTAGAGGCAGGGCAGAGTCAATCAGAAGTGGCCAGATGGCTAAATGTGAGTCCATCTGTGGTTCATAGACTTTGGAGGCAATTTCAAACCACAGATTCGGCATCTAGGAGGTTCAGTCAAGGACGGCCAACTGTTACGACCAGTGCCGATGACCGATATTTGACATTAAGTGCACGCAGGAATAGAACCGCTTCTCCGACACATCTTAGATCCTCTCTTGCTGCAGCCACCGGAAGGTTGGTGTCAACGTCAACTGTGCGCAGAAGGCTCCACGAAGGTGGTCTGTATGCGAGACGACCAGCCATTTGCGTGCCGCTCACATCACGCCATAGGAGAGACCGTTTGCAGTGGGCCCGGCAACATGTCCACTGGACGTCAGATCAATGGAGGCCTGTTCTCTTTACGGATGAGTCCAGGTTTAGTCTAGAAAGTGACAGTAGACGTTATTTGATATGGAGAGAACCTGGGACCCGTTATCATCCATCAAACATCCGTGAAAGAGATGCATACGGAAGAGGCAGTGTCTGTGTTTGGGGAGGCATATCCTTAGGAGGGCGCACAGACCTCCATGTCTTTCCAAGGGGAACCGTGAATGCTCAGGTTTATCGAGACAACATCCTTGATGCTTATGTGCGCCCATATGCCGGGGCGATTGGTGATTGCTTCCTGTTACAGGACGATAATGCAAGACCACACAGAGCTCGCATTGTTGATGATTATCTTCAACAGGAAACAATTACGCGCATGGAGTGGCCAGCTCGATCCCCGGACTTGAATCCTATCGAGCACGTTTGGGATGCTCTAGGGAGGCGTGTATCTGCCATCAATCCGCCCCCTCAGACCCTTGCCGCGCTTGCATCTGCTTTACAAGAGCAATGGCTCTCACTTCCTATTGAACTGATAGACCGCATAATTGAAAGCATCACACATCGCTGTTTGTGCTGTATTGCTTCTAGAGGCAATCATATTCCATATTAAAGGTACTTTTTCTATTGCAAACCGATACTTCCAATTTGTTTATTTTATACATGTGCTAATTTCTATACTACTATTAATGTCTGATAATTTCTTTTTATGTTGTTTAATACCTTACTATGTGTTGTATATTGTGGGTAAGTTTCATAAAATTCCATGTGTAATTTCTTGAGTTATCGCGATTTTTGTGAATTTTCCTTAATTTATGATAACCAGTGTATGTATCTCAATGAGAAAAAGCTACTACTGTAGGTACTCGTAGTATTTTTTAAGAAAGGCTACATGTAAAAAGTTTTTGAAGTGAAATGTATCTTATAGTATGTTACACGATAATCAACTTCAATAAATTATATTGTCTTTATTTATTTTTTTATTTACTCTTGGGAAATCATTTTCTTCAGAGATATTGTGTTTCCGTTATATACGTTCTGGGGCTTGGAATATGCGATACATTAACAAAATTTTCCTACATTTTTCAATCTTAAAGATTTAAAATTAGAAATATTTGCATTGTAGCAATTTTTATCCTGGCTATTCATCGCAATAATCGTAAAATTAAATAGCTCATTTAGCTGAAAGTACTTGTCATCAATGGGAAAGTGATGTCAATCATCTATTTTAAATAATCTTTTATTTTATTTGTCATTTACAAATTATTTTATTTACAAATTATTTTATTAAAAAGAAAGTTATAATAATCTGAAAATGAATCATTAATTTGATAACACAGAATTTTTTGTGTTTATTACAATATGTACACATTTCTTATGTTAAAAATCTATATTTATTAGCTCCATTTAATTTAGATTTTTCTATATAAACTTCGCTTGTGAATAGAATTTGTATGTAAGGAAATTTTGATTATGAATTTTTAATGGAAAGAAGAACAGATTATTCCTCGCTACTAAACAACATAAAAGAAATGTCCGGATTATTGGAAAAGACCCCCCACCCTTCCTCCTTTTCATACTTATATCAAACCATCTAAACACTAAAAGATATGAATTCCAACCATAACTTTTTTATTGTTTTATTTTAATTCTTAACAGTGCATTTCACGAAAAAAGAACTATTAATGAAAGTACTATATAAGAAATAGAAATGTAAAGAATTCAAATCAATTTTTAAAGGAATTATTTGTTGCACTAAAAAAAGACACATTTCAATCTTTCTCCTTTTTTATGAAAAATATGTCATGAAAATTCATAATTCGAAACATTGTATACGTTCTTGTGATTTGATATCACAAAGTGACTCAAAAATCAAACACAACATCTGGAATATCGAATCGAGCATAAAAAAAGATGTCCTTCCCTTTGAAACTTTTCAGTTGTCAGTAATTTTCTTAACAGGTAAGAAATATTTTGATAAGTGAAAGATTCTCTAAAGAATCTTACAAAAAGAAAAAAAAAAGATAATTTTACACGTATTAAAATGCGACGCAAGATTTTTTGCTAAATATTGATATTATAAAAATGTAATTAACAATTAAAAAGAAATAAATTAAAACAAGCAATGAAGGATTTTAACAATCAGTTGATGCTAAGAAGTATAAACCTTTTCAGATTTATTTCTTTAAATAATATTTTGTTTAAAGCTGTGTTTTCTTTCCCCTTAACACTAATCATAAATGATCAATCCAAATTAAATCTAAATTAATTAGGATTAATCATAATAAGATTAATTTAAAAAGACACATAAAATCTTTTATTAATTCAACTTTTGCTATCTAGAATCTTATTATTTTTTTAAGTTAAAGATTCATTTTCAATACTTTTTTTAATACGAGACGAGAGATTTTTCGTAAAATTTGTAATAGATGCTGGCTATTTTTGCTATAGGCAGTTATTTACAATAAGTTCAGACGAGTTTTCTAATACACTTTTACAATAGATGTAGACAATTTTAATGTGAAAATTTAAAAATAAAACTAGAATTTATATTCCAACAATCATTGCTTGAGCTTTACAATCTACTTTCAAAATCTCGCAATCCAGGAATGAGCAGTTTTTATTTCATTAACTCAGTTTTGATGAAACAAATTTAATAATGAAATTCATCATATTCAAAACTGTACAAATTTTTTTAAGAAATCTTACAAATACAACAGTGGAAAATTTTCTTATTCTTAGGCTAAAGACGAATACATTTTTTTAAAAATAATTCATTATTGCAAATTAAATTTGATTAAATGCCAGTAAGAAAGAAACAACACATACAATTTTTTCAATTTGTTTTTAGCTTTATTTAAGATTGAAGCGAGATTATTTGTTTTCAAATAACATGAACAAAGAGGGAGAAAAACTACTAAAATTTTATCAGAAATATGGCATAGGCAGCATTTCTGATCAATTGGGCAGTTACCTTTTATTGAACAGGAAAAAAAATGCTTTGTTTTATTTGTTGTGTTCAAGAAAAAATTCTCTTAGAAAAATACTTATTTGTTTCATAATTATTCCTTGATATCTCTTAAAAGTATGTCAAGTTAAAACGTAATGTTTCTTTATTATAATCAAAAATATTTTAAAATACATCATTCTTTCTTAATAATGATATGCAAGACCATTCACTTATCAAGTAACTGAGTTATTTCCCATTATACTTTAAAAAACTATCAATTCGAGCTAATCTTTATTGCATCATATCAACAAGAGACCATTTTTTTTTAAATATCTACAATTTTCTAACGTAATTATTTTAATTCGGTTTGAGTTGCAAAAAAAATAATTCATAGTCATTAATTAATGCCTTTATCGTTGTGAATTTTATTTTTTTCTCCTTTTGGCTCGTGCAATCTATCATTTGAAATGGGACTTTTAGTATCATGAGTTTTTAAAAAAAGTTTTACCGGATATATGTTGTTTCATTTATCATCAAAACTGAATGAATTAGTATTGGACAAGATCCAAAACGTTTATCTCGGAATCAAATTAATTCTTTCTCGGTCGCTTAACAGAATTACCGGAGCGTGTGTTACTTTCGCAAAGTTCAAGAAGTCAATAAAGATAAAGTTTGTTCATTTAATCTTTTGATTTCGTTAATATCAATGCATGTGTACCGAAACAAGAAAATGTCACTATGTAATTTAAATGTTATGGTACATTACAGGCTTTGCCAAAAGAAGTGTGATATAGTTCAAAATTTATTATAAAATCTATCAATTGACTTATGAATGTAGAGACAATTGTTTGATAGTAGCGTTAAATACATATCCTCTATAACAAATATTTTATTACGGTTTCCAATAAAATATTCGAAATAGAGGTGAAATTTTATAAAAACACACACACAAAATGAATTTACAATTTCGTATATTGACAGGAAAGGCACAATGTATACACAAAGTGAAGCACACACACACACACACAAAAGACTTACGTAACAATTGATGTATGCAATTACACTTAAAAGTCCATGAAGTTTCTTGTGTATCAAAATTGAACATCATTATTCTTTTATTATCGAAATTCAACTTTTGGTAATATTTAATATCAGTCCAAGTGTTTGTTTTCTCTTGTTATTTTTGAAGTTTACATTTGTTTACATAATGGAACAATTTGGATTATTTCAGTGACTCTTGTCAACAGTTATAGCTAGTTTTAGCTAAATATGAAAAAAAAAATTTATATGCGAAAAAAGATTTATTTTATTAAAAAGCATTTGTCTCAAACATTTGAAAAAGTAATATAAACTTTTAATCTATACTTGATATTAATTATTTTAATGTTCACGAACATTAAGTTCAATCGTTTACATAGGTAGCAATTGTCCAATGATAGTTGTAAGTGTAAAAAATTATTTTAAAAAACGCTTAGTTTTTACATAAGTCAATTAAACAACATACTAATGCGACACGTAATAAAAAAGTTTATACGGTTTTTCAGCAAAGGAAATAAATCGTTTCGGATAAATGTCTTGAATTTTCTAAATGTAAAGAAAATATAGATTAAAAGCAAAAATTTACATTTGAAAAGAAAATAATTATCTTACATATCTGTCCCTTTAAATATTCTTTCGTAGCTACAAAGTGATATTTCAAGAGCCTTGGCAATAAAGCAATACGAGCAATAAATTACTATAAGATAAATGTTTTCATATAAATGTTGTATACCGTGAAATTTAAAAGCTGATTGCCCTACATTCGATATTAAACAGTTAAAAGACGAAATGTATATCTTTGGAACAAAAAGGGAAGAAAAGTATTTTTGCTGTGAATATAAGGATAATCAAATGATAAAAGAATAATAAAGAACAAATTTTTATGTAACATTTCATATCAAATTTAATTAATTAATTTTAGTTAAATTAGTATTATATTGTTTGCATCGCAATTAAACATTAAAACTTTAGTGATTTAGAAATAAAAGTAGAGCACTTAAGATAGCTGAAGCAATTATTAAATTAAATTCCACGTCTGTTAAATTCTGAAAACATGATAAAACATAATCGCATTTTAAATTAAAAGATTTAAAATACAAATATTTAAAGACGAAAAGCTTGCAATAGTAATTTTTATATGTTTGTCTCAAGTAATTTATGTGAGTATATTTTAATTTTGATGAATTTGATAACAGTTTATAAACACGAGTTATATATTTGTAGTCATGTTTATTTTAATTGTTTCACATGTTGTGAATCTTGATGTTTGCTTATCCTTTACAATAAATTATGCATAGTCCTTATCTTTGGATGAGATACACGCGCACAGGCCCTTTTTTCAAATGAATACATATTAAATAAATGCAGTTTTAAGATATCAGTGACAGTTAGAAATAAATGTCTTCTACCCTTTTATACTTTAATACCTTCTACCTTTTTCAAATACTTTATCTGAATGAATAAATAGTCTCAAAAACCATTTTTACTAATTTATTAAGATTTCACTTAGTATTTCACTTTTCATCATAAATGAATGATTTTTCAAACTCAAAATGCTCTAAATATTTTCTATGAGTTATTTACAATATAAATAGTTAAAATAACGAATGTAAAAGGTATGATATTTTACTTGTAAACTGAATTTAAGGAAGAAAAGTTTCAACATATTTTGTTAATATTATTATTATGTCTATATGCACACATTTTAAAACATGATAAATGTAATTGATGTAATCAGGTAGTGAAATTTTAAAATTTTTCCAAAAGTATTTACATTTTAATTCACATAGGGCTTTCAAATTCGAGTAATTTATGGGATAAATAAATGAAAATCATTATATCGTTTTCATTACGATGATAATTATTCAAATGCTACACACAGTAGAAGTTTCCTCATTTATAAACCACCACAACTGCTAATCTTATTCATTTTCTTCTCATTATTTACACAGATTTTGTCTCTCGTGTTATTATACAGGCACCAGCAGAAAATGTTTCAGATGTAATATAATGATGGGTAATTTATCTTAACCTTAATTTTAAATATGGCATTAAGAAATGAATTAAAGATACTAATGATGATGTGATAGTGGAGCAGTTACAGCTTTATAACATTTATAGACTATTTATGTTATAGACTCTGATGAATCATATATTTGCATAATATATCTTTCAATAATGAGGATTATATCGATTAAATGTTGGCCCAGATATTTATGTTAAACACGGAGCTCCGTAATTGATGAATCAGAACATTAAAGCTAAATAATTGGTGGGGGGGATGAAATACAAATTTTTGAAAATAGAGTTTTTATGTGTTTTTATCCATTATTGAAATCCGTTTTAATACGTTTTATCCTTTCAAAAAGATACATAAATATTGCACTAATTTTGATATCATAAATACAAAATTACTCAAAAATCGTAAAACAACCTATAGCTATTTGTGTTTGCTTCTAAATTCTTATATTTATTTATATAAATTTTTAATAAAACTTTTGATTAAAAGTAATATCGATATCGAAGTTCCATAAAATCATGCTAAAAAGCTCAAAAATAATATGATGTTCATAACAGTTATTAATATACTTATCATTGCAAAACAACTGAGAATTACTTAAATGAAACTTTTCGGTATATTTGAAACACTCTATAAAGAAGAGATCTTTCTTGTAAAGTGTTTTTACTTATGGAACACCTTATAATAAAAGACCCTTTCTTATAGGATTTTTTAAATATACCGAAATTTTTTCAATCAAGTAATACTCTCTTATAATACTCTCTTAATCTATATCATTATAATTCGCTACATTTTTAATTACATATATTAATCTATATTATTATAATCTATGATTGCAATGCTAATTATAATAGGGAATACTCTCTTTTAAGGAAAAATCCCTATAAGAAAGTATTATGAGTATTCTTATCGCACAGAATGTCTAACACTTATTAGAATACAAATTGTTTGGTTTACTAATAATTTAACTTTTTATGGGAAAAACGGAAAACAAAAATTATATGGATTAAGACATTAATTTCAAAATCGCTGCTTTCAACAAATATTCCTCAAGAGGTTATTATCGAAATTATTGAAGAGGATTGATATTATGAAAAGCATTGATAACTTAAAGAAGCTTTGCTTTACAAATTGTTTCACTCAAGTAGCAACTTAAATTAAATCCACGAATCCAAGTTTCACAGGGGGTGGAGAAATTAAATCTCAGTATTCTCAGAGACAACATGAGAAGCGCTATTAAGTGGTACTTTGAGATCGAGTCGTTGGAAATAAGTTGCAAACAGAAGATGGGAAAGTGTTTGGCTCCACTCACTAAGGTCATGTGTCTAGTGTATCCGATTCTGAGTATAGCCAAAAAGGACATAATCGCCTCGAACCTTAAATAGTGTTGGCATTCCACGATGCTAAACAAAAAACCGAGTATGCCACGGTTAGAAGGACCATATTGCACAGGGGTTTATTTGTGTGAGAATTGAATCTCAGAAGAGTAATTCACAATATTAGTTAGCTTCAGTAACCGAATGGTAAAGTCATCGAGTTCATGACCAGCGATGTTTCAACTGAACCACGTGTTTGAATTTTAATTCCACTAAGAATCTTTCGGGAACCTGATGCACATTAAATCTGTCGGGACTCCACACATCGACATGGCGTAGTTGTGAATTATTGGCGATTTCGTTACATGACCGCGGCTCAAATTATAAGGAGGTTTGCCTGAGGTTAGCAGATATTAATGTTGGGCAGAAATATATACCTGAAACATTCAATACATTTACAAACAAATATTATCAGTTGGAATAATGAGTTCGTTGTCTTCATTCTCCAACAAATTTGCTCTTTCATTGAATTTAAATGGAAATATTACTTAGACACCATTTATATTCACGTTATTTCTCTAAAGCAGGGTTGGCCAACCTTTCGCAGCCATGCGAACAGACGAATTCCGTAACCACTATCATCTATGTATGTTGTGCCATGGGAGCCTTCTCGTCGAACAGTCCTAAAATAGGATCGGATGTAAGTGCTTTCTTCAACTTGTGAAAGGTAGTGGCTTGTTCGGAACCCTAACAAAATTTCGAATCCCCTTTCAGCAGTTCCTGAACTGCTTCAGCTGGCAGAAATCTTTAATGAAACTGCGGTCATAAGAAAAGTCCCAAAAAGCTTCTGACGTCATATAAATTATTTGGCGTTAAAAAACAGCCGACAACTTTTAGAATTTGTTAGAAAGAAATTTGTTTTTAAATCACATTTGTATATTACAGCAAAATCGTGAAAACGACTCTCAAATGTCCCTTGAAATATTTGGAATTTTTTTTCCATATATATTCAATGAAATGGCTATTAATCTCAGCACATTTACCCCATCTTTTCAAGCATGGAAATTGACTCAAATCCCCGTTTTCCAACTGATAATTGAACTGTTTTAATTCCATTTCAAAAAGAGCTGATGCTGTTTACTAAATTAGAAAATAATTTATTCTAGCCTAGTTATATTAAAATTAGACCATCGAAACGGTTAGTAATATCAACTATAAATGCCAAATAAAATAGCCAGCTGTTGCCAAATAATAGGGATCTTTCATTAAATAATTCATTTTCCTGCTCTAAAAAATTAAGTGCAACATTGACCAATTTCCAAAATATATTTAGAACCTGCCCTCTAGAAAGTCAACACTCTTCACAATTAAGATTAAGATCACCAATCTAACAATTCACAGTATTCTCTAATTTCTCATCTGTTTGATGATTTTATTCACACATTTCACCACCGGTAACATAATGCATACTTAAAGTTTTGGAACACAATACCTTTTTGGGTGTAATCTAAAGATACTTTAGTATAAGGTGACTTAAAAAATTTTCAAGCAAAGTTACAGTATCATTGACTAACCTATCATTTATGGTGTTCCGTCAGTACACACACTAATGAGTTTTTTTTTTTCAATATACCTTTAAATTTCTAAGCATTATTTTATCTTTTCAAATTTGTATTATCCTCTCGTTTTACCTTGCAATGATTTCAGAGTGGCAATTTCTTCAACGACATTAAAATGATCTCTCCTCAATTCCTCTCACAAAACTGTGCACTCAATTGTGCAACATCAAAAATGTCCGTTGATTTATCCAAAACTTAAGAAAAGAAAGTACAAAATTGGACGAGATCTTCCAATTGCTAAGATATATCCTGAGAGAGTTTCTCGATACATCTCCTATTTGTCTGCCTTGATTTAGCGATTTCGTCTGCTTTCCTTTCAATACGTTTTACTATGAAGAAAATGTGAAAATATTTGAACACAAGGTTTAATAATTTCTTTTACGTCATAAAAAGATTTTTTTTTCTCGAATGCAAAAGCAATTTCACATGACGCATCTGTCAGGGCAAATCTTCACAACTTACTTTAGCTAGTACATGATGACTTCTTCCAATTTTCCCATTTTTCTTAATCACATATTCTTTTCTCAACTCGCACCCAAGAATAAACTTCATTTTTTTCTTCTATGTAAGTCTGATGCTGTATTTCATAGTACCTATTGAGATTCCTGTGAAAAAGTATTTTCACAAACAATGCAAACCAGTTTCCTTAGGAATTTGCCATAAATAATAACACATTTCCCCACTGCTCATTGTATTAACGCTTGCTATTACTTTCTAAGCTTCTTTTGGTCATTTTATATTACATTATTGTTGATTAAAGGAATTTAAAAAACATTGAAAAGTACAAAAGTCTAAAAATGTTGAAAAGAACAAACAGATCCCAGTTTCATACATCGTTCCACACAAAATAAAACAAACGCATAAAACGCTTTCGCAAAAACTCTGCTTCAGAACTCGAACTGAATGAAGCGTCTCTTGTAATCACCAAATGCGTCACGGTTTGCCCCCCTCCCCTGCTCTGAAGTATTAAAGTATGCACATCAAATCCATTTTTGGATTTTCACTTTTGTCATCCCAAATTAATTTCAAAGAGTAATATTGCATTCAAAGTTTCACTGCATACCTAACAAGGAGAATCGTTCACGTACAGGTCATTTGTTATTTTCAAATCTGGCACATGGATACAATGAAATCTCAAAGATATTTTAAGATCTCAAAAAATAAAATGATATACCTTTTGAGATATTCCGGAGAAAATTTCATTAAAAGTTGTGTTCCTTTTTTATATTTTTATATTCTTCACTGAAACGAAGATGAGATAACCGAAATGTGATTTTATTAATTTTTCATTTTTTTAATAATCTCTCTTATCGTCATTTAATTTTCAAAAATTATTATTATATAACATTTAATATAAAATTGCTCAATTGAAAGACCGAAAGTTGTGTAACTTTATATAATTTTCAACATATTTATTTTAAATAATCCACTTTTCTTTTACTAACACAAATTATTATTACCATCCAAATTATGCTTTAAAATTTTAACCATTACATACTTTTTTAGTTATGAGTATTGTTAGTAATATAAATACGTGTTGAATGTAATTTTAAATAACATTTGCTACAAATTTCAATGTCAAGTTAATATAACGTAAGAGCCCGAATATAACGCGATACTTTTTCTCGAATCATTTCCCTTTAATATATTGACTCGCGCTGAATTGGAGGTCTAGGTAACAGAATGTAGCAACGCTTCTTATTAATTTATAATAAATGGGAATGATAAATAATAAATACAAAATAAAAATAACCTATGTTATTAGTTATTTCAAATAAATCCTTGTCTGACTAAATTATATTTTCTTTCAATTCTTTATGTAAAATTAATAAATCGTATTAAGTTCATGTTTCTTTATATAAAAAAAATTGGTTTCGTAATATATTCGGGATAATGCAGTATGTATTAAATCAAGTATTATTTATCGTTGTATCAAAACCTGCGAAAATGCACATTTTTTATATTTGAGCCATATGTATCATCCGAATTTTTTTTTTCTCATTTAGTAAGAAATGTGAAGATTTTTAAATATCTATGCAATTTTTAACATTTACTTTTTATTTGTTTATTGTAACGGTGATAAGAAAAGAAATGATATTTAATTTGGTAATAAAGCAATTTTGTATTTAATATAAAAATACATTATAAAATTTAAGCATACAAAAAAAATGCGATAGAAGGTTATTAGTTCAGCATCCTAAGCACCTGGCCGCAATGAACGCTTTATTTCGACAAGAGCTTAGAGATATCTAACGTCAGTTGTGAAATTTTAAATTACATTCTTGAAATGTTGTACCATTTATTTTAATTATTTTTATTGTACCAGAGATTCTCTATTGACGTGTCAAATCTGTAAAAGGTAAATGTTCCCAAATCCTTGATTTTTTCTCTTGAGTAAAAATAGTTGAATATTGTTTTATTTGAAAAGAAAAACAGCGCGAAAAATTCCCCTTTGACTTAAAAAATAACTGTAGATCTTTTGTTTAACATGAGGATCAAAATAGGAATATTTATTTATTCGCAGCTTAGTTATACCACTTTTAAAATTAAATCCTTTTTAATTAATAAATCGATCTCAGTAATTTGTTTATAAAAAGTTTATTCAGTTTTTTTTAATAAACCATAATGAAATAATGCTTTTACATTCGCATAAAGTTAGGAAATGCTTTAAATATTTACAAAGCAAACATTTTTGAGAAACAAAAAACAGAATTTTTTGAAATAACTCACAAAAGTAATTTCTTTCTTTAATTTAATATAATTACGTTTGCATACCTAACAAAAAAAAAACAAAATTAACTTCGTTATTGCAACATTAAAAGCAACCAACAAAAGCGAAATAATTTTTAATTGTCAAAAGAATATGTTTTTATAAAAAGCATCAATAACTCGAATTTTAATCTCTCGGTCAAAAGAAGAAAAATGTTTTTAGTTTTCGTTATTATTTGCTAGGTAAAATTGAATAACAAATGTTGAAACAAAAGAAAATATCCGAGTTTCACATTTTCTTTTTTTATCGTTATGTTTATGGATTATGCACAATTGTCAAAATTTTCCAGCTCCGAATCGATTGTTGCACAAAATGAAGAAAAACAATTTTTGTTGTTTGTTGCTGTTTCAGCGAATTCAATGATATAAAGTGGGGAAAAAAATATAAGAAAGAAAAATAAATAAATAAATGAAGTCAAAATTATTCTCTTTCAGAGAATAATAAAAAAAAATATTTTTCATTTACAAAATCAATAGCTGTTCCATTGTTTTAAAAGGGAATATTCCGATTGCATGTTTCTATAGAGCGAGAATTCGTTTAAAATTTATTAAAATTTCATTGTAAATTAATTCTCGATATAAAATTTTGTTAATCTATTTCTCTTGAGTATGAGTTTCTTAAAAATTTATTAATATTCAATTATATTTCCAACAGTTAATATCTAATGTATGAATAGAAAAACATTTTTCATTATTAGACTTACTTATATTTAACCGCTTTTGAATTAGTCTCGACATTTTCACAAATTCTCTATAAATTGTTATTTTTATATAAATTTATCCAAGCACTAGAAAATTCCTTTAAAAATCTTTTTTCCCCTGAAGCATAAAAAAAGAAAGAAAGAGTTTTGTTCTCGGGAAAACAGAACACACACATACCAGAAATATTAATCAAATAATGAATTAAAAATTCATATAACTGAATGAAGAAACATATAAAGAAATGGCAGGTATAACAAGTCGTTTACGTATAACAACTAAGACACCTAAATTAAATATATATATATATATATATATATATATATATATATATATATAT